>CM043016.1:191637695-191709926 GCA_023690525.1 Holotrichia oblita | reverse complement strand
AAAATTGTACCAATTAAGGTAATAACTTTTTGCATATTATGTATTAAGCCCTTCAGGCGTTAATTAAATAAATATTTGTTAGTATATTTAGTAGTATTTAGGCTGAGAGGCTGTTTAGCCGGCCTTCGTAGTATGTTTTTAATTATTGGAAACAAGACAAATGCATGTGACTACCAAAAGTTTGGTAAGAGAGTCTGCCAAACGTGGTGTGCAATAGAAAAATTTGTCTTCAGCACAGACGTCTAATTGCACAGTTTCAATAAGAGGGAAGAATTAGATGCATTTCAGGAAGAATTTCAGGAAACTTAATCTGACGTTATCACTACCAATACCAAGCGAGAGACTTGAGGAGATTAGAGGAGGGCACAAAACCGTACAAAAAGTAGGGTTATTTGTGTTAAATCAACGGCAAGAAAAATGTCCCGTAAAAAACGAAGAAATTAAACAATATTTTTTTTTCGGATCGAGGTAATAAAATTTTGCCTGTCTATATATAAATTCGCACGATACCGTATGGCAATCCAACATGAATCCTAAATAAACTAAATACTAATTCTCTCTATCCAACGAAAACCCATTTCTTGCCTGGTGGTAGTTTGTTTTAGTTTAAGAGTTCAAATCAAGGTAGTAACTATCCCAATGTAACGAACCCGAATTAACTTAAATAAACTTTAATTAAAAGAATACTCCATTCGTTTGGGGCGGTGGAGCAGTGGCAGGGGAGACTCGTGCCTCGACCAACACGGTGAAACTTTCGAATCGAGCGAGCGATGCTGAGTTAGTGAGTGACAAAAACCGTAATCCATAAATTTTGGCCCGCTGTTTGTTTGGCCTTTAACATTCTCAGCGTAATAGTAGTCGTAGTGTGCCGTGCACGAAACTGGCAATTAGCGAATGTTTGCAACGGTGCTTCCGTTCGACCAAAACTGTTGAATAATTTCGATCGGGGCCACGGCTTCGGTAAATCGGGAATGCAATTTGAAACATTTTTCGCGCGTCGGGTCGTAGAGAATTGACTGAAATTTAGCGGCGTTGGTAAAATTGTTTTTTTTGTCGTTCGGCAGAAGTTTATAAATCAATTTCCGGTTTATTTGCCTTATTTTTTTTGCAAAAAATACAGGCTAATTTGTTTTATTAATATATGAGAATTAAGTTATCTTATAATGCTTAACATGGTTAGTTACCTAATCGATCACAGTCTTATTCAATTTCACTGAGGTAGGTGGTAAGTTCTGCTTCACATTGTTCGTCGACTTTTCAAAAGCTTTGGGCTATGTCAACCATGAAATACTAACCAATCTTCTACATCTCCCATACATCATGGTGAGCCTCAAGGCTCCATCCTTGGCCTTACATTTTTCTCAAAACATTTACATGACCTTTCACGTCTCTATTTCCTCCAATAACTTAACTCTGTACATATGTTGATTGTATCAACTGCATGGTCTTATCTTATAGTTTCGATGCAGTTCTTGGCAAGATTGCTCATGTTTATAGTTCTATTGAGCATTGTATGTTCATTAAATCACTGTTTCTGTACATGTGCAAATATCTTTCAGAATCGAGAGCAAGTCTCGAGAGCAAGTCTCACTTTATTTGATTGGAACGATTTTTCCACCTTTTCATTAAAGTTTGTGTTTTCTACTTGTTATATCTATAATTATCATGGAGGTTTCATTTGCATATATATAAAGAAAGATTGTGTCAATTGAAACATTTTACATGTCGCTATTAATAAATATGACGAATAGTAGTGACCTCAATATGGAAACCTGTGGTACACCCTGCTTAATGAGCACTTCTACAGATCTCTGGGTTTGTGTAAATCATGGTTGTTTCCTTTCATACCATAATAAAAAATAAAACCTGATGATCCACGGTGTCGAAAGCTTTCCTTAAATCGCAACAGATCAATTGTTGACAGAATTGTGCTCACCACCTTTTTTGAAAAATTTTGTTCACCTGGTTTACTATTTTCAACTTCAGTAGCTTCTTCTGTTTTTAGTGTTGGTCAAAAGTGTTTCTATTGCTGAATCAATTCATCATTTGTGTTTGAGCTTAAATGATTTTGAACATTCAATGTCTCCTCAGAACAAAGACATTTCATCAGGAATATCATTTTCTATAAATTTTATGATGAGATTAAATGGTGCTAGTCGATTTTTCGAGTTTCAAATCGATATTTATTGCTTAATTTTTTATCTTTATTTCTCATTCTCTACTCATTTGCTATTTTTTTTCCGTTCCACTTTTAACGGAAGAAAGAGAGTTAGATCCAATGGCTGTTAAATGTAGTTATCTGTATAGAGTTAGGGCACAACGATATCAATATTATACCATTGTTTGACAAAACTAACAAAGGATCATTATTAGATGCGAGGTGTAGTTGTTCAGAAACAAGATGATAGTAGTATATAAAATGTTACTTCTGGACAATGGCATTTAACACATGCAAAAATCAATGAAATACTGTCAAAAAAGATTATGAAACAATCAAAGAGGAGCTAAAATTCTTCAAAAAGCGCAGTTGGTAAACAGTTTTATTGGGAATGCAGTTGTTCTTAAATCTGAACTGGTGAGATCTCGAGTGGCCGTAGACATTGACGACTCACGAAGATTGACGGGCAACTGAGTGCTGCCAAATATTCTGAAAACATTTCTCGGTTTTGAAACTTTCCATCTATTCATGACTTACAGTAATATCGAGCAACAATGACCTGTTCTGTTGATTCAGGATTGATGGTATAAGCTGTCGTGAAAGAGGAGATGCTGTAAGGAATAGATCGGATTGTAGTCGGAACGAAAAACGGGGAATGTTTTGCGATTTTTGTAAAGATATTGGGGCGTTGAACACCGAGGGATTTGAATAAGAACTTTGTTTTTATTTCTTTTCGACAATAACACTGTTGATACATCTTTTTTATTTTAGCAATGATTATCCTATTCCATCACAATGAAAAGCCATTTTGAGGTATCTAAAAATTAGGAACTTTGACCTTCTTTTCAATAGTTTTAACAACCTTTTTGGGCTAATATTCCATTTTTCATACGCGCCAATTGCTCTGATGCATGGGGTCTTGAAAATTTAAAGATTTTATTTTTTTTGCATGTCAGATGGCTTGATCCAAAAATTAAAAGCATATTGTGGTGTTTAAAAAAAATGTTCTGTAAAGTTCTTTGTTGTTTTCAAGGTAACTTTGCCTGATTTTGGATAGTTTTTAACGGTTTTGGGATGCATAAAAATGACTAATTTATGAAGCATTTTTGGTGGTCAAGTAATTGTACTTGATTTTGAGTGATTTTCAATGGATTTTTTGCGTGCCAAATACTCTGGTCCAGGAATAAAAATCCATTTTGAGATTTCTAAAAACAAGAACTTTTTTTGGTGTTTTTAAGGTAATTATGATTGATTTTAGCCGATTTTTAACCATATTTGGTATGTCTAATTTTTGGTGATCTATAGATACTTGCATACTTTTGGGTTGCATAGATATTATTCAGAATCACATGTTAATTCAAACATAGCTACATGTGATATTCTTCACATGTAAACTTGGTAACAAGGCTGCCATCGTTTCCTTTTCGAATCTGGTCGAACTGAAGTAATAACTAACTACTTGTGGTTCATACCATGTGAGCAATTTCAACAGAAGGGGTTGGTTCCACCAAACTCCCTGCCGCGTCGCTACTCACTCAGTATTACTCACTGAAAATTCGTTTTACCAACCTCTATTATGTTTGATTTAGATCCATAAACTCAAAAACTTTGATTAGTGATTTGTACCTAATGCCTGAATTTAACAGGTGTCACATACTTGTATATCCTAACGCTTGTGACTACAATTTTTACAGCTTCTTATAGAGATAGATAGAGAATAATTATAATACTTAACTCCAAACGGCATCTTAAACTGTATTGCTTGTTTGATTACCGCTGTGGTGCTTCTGCGTGTGCAAACGCGTTCAATGCCCTTGCTATGCTAGTATCTTGCCGTCTATACTGTTGTGCTGTTAATCACTTCGCTCTCCCAGCAATATATAGTAGATCGATTGAGATATAATTCTCCGAGAAAAAATGTTACCAACTCCTCGGATTGAATCGAATTCTGAATCCCAGCGTTCTGTCACATCACTGGGTAGCCCTCTTACCACTGCGATTATCGACCCGTTTAAATTAAATAAAATTAAAATAATATTAAATAGGCTTCGGTTACAAACGTTTGTTTAGAATTCCGAAAAAATATCTTCAATGTGGTTGGGCGGGTATCCAATGCTGAAATAATCCGAATCTTAGAGAATGAAAATGTTTCACGATAATTCTGCAGTGAGGTTGTTGAGACTATCATTGCTTTGACAGCCGTTGAGTCTTTGCAATGTTTCTTTATGATTTAGGATATTCCAAAAGGCGCCCATTTGGGGCTACGGCATCGTATTTTTTGTACAATAAATTCCTAAATTTTAATCTTTGATCGGAAAGTTTTATTACGGTCAGTTTGAGATCATATATCTGGCATCCCTTAAATCGACATAATTAAAAACAAATGATTACAAATAATTCCAAAAAGGTTACTATCTTGTTAATTACCTTTCGCTTTCGTCTCTCTTAACTATCAGTTCTACTTGTCACATAAGTTGCCATCAGATAACATTGAAACATCTCTTACACTAAATTTCTGTCAACTAAAGTAGACATCATCTTTCTCATTTTCCCTAACTTACCTCCGTTGAATGCGAACTTTAAAGCTCTCAACGCATATATATCACAGTCCTTGACGTCTTACCTGCATTGTATGGTGGTCCCTTATCAACTTCTTAACGCAATTAAAGAAGAAGGTGAAGCACATCCCGGACAGGATGAGGGAGAAGATCACCATTATGATAATGATATGATTCTGGTCGAAGACCTTCGGCTGAGTCTGGAACATACAAGAAAAAGAAAACGCGGGAGTTTATTATCGTTTCGCATTAAACGTGGAAATTGTTTTCTATTCAAAAGAAAGAAAGAGGAAAAAAAGCGTAGGAAAAAAACGAATATTACCTAATACTATTGCTACCGACGTTATATTGTTGCAGAAAAAGGGGTGCACACACAAAAAAATCTGGTTCATTTTCGTAAGTATTTTATCTCTCTTTTCGTCGTTTTTCTGTTCGTCGCGGTGAATGGTTACGTTGAATTCTCTGAAATATTCGAATTAAGGTTTGCGCACCTAAGGAGATAATGCGATTACCGCGAAAAGGTTCTAATATATTGGGGTATTAAGGGGGCTCCCGTATTCGTTTGAGTTTAAATTCGGCTTTAAAATCTTGGAAAGTTCACTTAGAAAGGATTTATCTTACAGAATTATTTAGTAAATTTGTAATTATTTATGTACAATCTTTCTTTGATTTCTATTTAAATATCTTCGAGTTAAATTAAAAACTTTGAGAGAGAAAGAGGGAGAGGTGGGGCAATAGAGATTAAGATGTTTCATGAATTTGGTCTCAATTTTCATACTTACACTACTGAATAGTATAAACCAAATGAATACATCTTAAATAACAATAAATAAATAGAACAAGATTAAGAAAGAAATTAAGGAGCCAGACTCCCTGGACACATTGACCAACATCTTTGGTTCCATGCTGAGTCTTATAATTTTTCCTGGCGTGTCAAAACCAGTGCATGTCGTCATGCTACAGAAGCGGGGCAAAGATCCAAAACTCCCATCGAGTTATAGGTCGATAAGCCTTCTGTCAAATCTCTCTAAGATAGCCGAAGCCATAGTCCTTGCTCGCTTTAAAGACGCCATTATCAAAGGCAACATTCGTAACGCTCTGGAGATACAACGTTCGACTGGGGCCGTTTGTCTAGATTTTGCGTCGATCTTCGACTCATTGTCAGTGTGGAACGATGGTCACCTCTATAATTATGCCCAGGTATAGTATTAACCTCAATCTGGTCGCGTTGATCCAGTCGTATCTGTCTGGTAGGACTTTTTCATCAAGTCCTATTAGGGCTGGTGTCCCGCAAGGTTCCCTACTGTGCCCAAAACTCAATATCGCAGAATGGTAACGCAAGTGGGAACTTTCCATTAATGCCTCAAAATGTATGCAAGTGAAAAGTCTAGAAAACAATATCCACCCCCCAACCAACATCGTCCTGAGTGGTGAGAGGCTCTTTTGGTCGACTAACGTTAAAAACCTTTAACTTACTATCGACACGTACATCAGACACGTGTTTCGGACCCCTTTCGTCCTCATCAGTGTGTGATGCAAGAATTTAAACCGACATCTAATCGGGCAACGTCCAACGATAGCAGAGGAAAGTTATATTTCAATATATCACACACTTAGGGGCACGATAGGCCTTCCTTACGGCCGAGCTTGCCTTTACGGTTCTTCCGCCAGTGCAGTCCCCCCCCTCCCCCCCAAAAAACTCACACACTTAGTGAGAGGTTGCGTGACGCCATCAATGAAGGTTGCCCACCTTCCTGATGAGCGATTCGGTTTCCGCGGGGGCCTGTCAGCTGATTTTCAACTCCTCCGATAGACGGAGGGGGTTCGGTATGTTTTGGACTGGCGCGGTGTTTTTGAATTTTGCCCACGCTTTCGAGTCAGTGTGGCACGACAGCTTATTATTCGCCATCAACTCGGAACTAACAGCCCTCGTTTCTGGTAGGACAAGATCAAGGGGCTTGGCGAGTTCTCGACTTCGACTGTATGTGCAGGTGTTCCTCAAGCCTCCCTCCTGGAACCTGCACTCTATATTCACGTCCGATATTGCAACAATTCTAAGGTTGCAATATGATTAGTTCCTGCGTAATTACGTAGCAGTATTAGGCAATTGCGTTAAATATCAGATTCATGACGTGACAGCCTTCTGCAAACGTTAGCACGTCCCAGAAACACGTTTTTTTACAAAAGTTCTTGGTTAATATTAAAATATTTACGAAAAACCAGACGTTTCATAATTCACATACTGGAAGATGATCTGATGACAAGCAGCTACTGTGGGAAGAACCACGAGAGATAAATGCCAATTTTGAAACAAAGACAATGAAATATGTCACTTATATGACGCTTGCGGCATGGTATGAAGCTACCACAATTGCTCTGGCTAAAACATGGAAAAAAATTGTTCTAACAAGGACGTATCCGCTTCTGCTTTCGACACAAGGGAGATCGCTACCGAATTTGATGAATCACAAGAATGATGAAAACATTTTGACACTGTTACCAACCCTAGACGAAGAAACAAGGACTTGAATTCAGATGAAGATGATATCTCCCGCCGTGAAATTCCTGCTGATGAAGCGAATGGATTCTCTTTTTGGAAAAGATCCAAATATCATACTTATCGCTACTGCTGCATCAAGAAACAGTAGGTTTTTTATATTGTAGATATAACTATAGCATACTTATTGTGTTTGCCACATATTGTAGGTAGTTGCTAGGATGATGAATCATCTAAATCAGGGGTGGCCAAGAGGTCGACCGCGAAGGCGATTTAGGTAGCCCCCAAGGGATAAATAAATACACTAAAAAAGAAGACAAGCTTAAGGAAGACTTGCAAAAATGTAGTTTTCTGTCACTACAATTCGATGAATCCGCTGATGTGACGGACATTGCAGAATTGTGCATTTTCGTGCGTCTAGTTTTTGAAGATATGACGTCAAAAAAAGAATTATTGATCATGATTCCATTGAAGGGGCAAACAAGAGGTGAGGATATCTACAGATCTTCTAAAGATTTTGTAGAAAAACTGAGTTTACGATTCACAAAATAGTTGCTATTACGACAGATGGAGCACCCGCTATGCTGGGACAAAGAGTTGGTTTTATTTCATTGTGTAAAAATGATGTTAACATTCTAAATTTTATCAACTATCACTGCATCATACACCAGCAAGTTTTGTGTTCTAAAATTCTTGACTCGGATATTATCATGAAAATTGCCTCTAAAATAGTTAATTCTATTCGAGCCAGAAGTTTGCAAAGGCATCAAACACTCGGATCTTTTGGTGGCTTAGCCGTGGTGCTTTTTTGAAGAGGTTTCGCCAATTACTACAAGAAATTAAAACATTCATCCATTCGAAAGAAGAAAATGTACCTGAACTTGAAGATGAAAAATGGCTCATGAAGCTCGCCTTTCTTTGTGACATAAAGGAGAAACTCAATCAGTTGAACTTAAATCTTCAATGAAAAGACAGGAATGTGATTGATATTACAATTTTGATTAAAAGATTTAAAAAACAAATTCAAGTGCATGCATCGCAATTAAGACGAGGTGAACTAAGAAACTATAAAATCATGGAAGAAGAATGCACGCACAACTTAAATCGGGACTTTGAAACTTTCGCCAGACAGCTGGAGTATTTGCACCTGGAGTTCGAAAGAAGGTTTTTGGATTTCTTCGCTCTCGAAGAAGTGCTAAGTTTCATGACATTCGCTTGTAATGAAAGCAATGACCTTCACAGCTTGACTGCAAAAATCGGCAAGTTAACTGATTCTGAATCTGTTGTGGTGGAAGAAGAAATAATTAAAATGGGATGTGACATATTTCTGAAGACAAGAGTCTTTGGCAGTAATACTGATTTTTGGAAACTGATTTGCAAAGAAAAGTTCCATGCCTAAGAAAGGTTGCCTTATATTTGACTTCGTTTTTCGGTTCCACATATCTTTGCGAATCGACATTTTCTACTATGAATACAATAAAAACCAAACATCGTTCTCGTTTAACAGATGCCCACTTAGCTGTTTTATTTCTCTCTTGTAAACTCTTAGAGTCGCCCGCAAGAAACATTTTTGAACACAAGTAGAGCTCAGAGGTCAAAAGTTTGGCCACCCCTGATCTAGATAAATAGAAAATGTTGCTTTAAATGAACCACAAAAACCTAAAATGGGGAGTGGAAAAGAAGATTTAAAAAAGATATTGACTGAATACAATGACATATCGAAACAAAAAGGAACAGCAAGACAACAACGACATGAAGAAAATATAAAGATAAAGAAAGAAATTGTAGATGTCTTCAAAGAGTTGGTTCACACATTTACTGCCAAAAAGATTAAGAGCGAGAATTTACAAGACAAAAATACTTACTTATATACTTATTTTTTGAAAAGTTTCTATTATATATATATATATACAGGGTGAGTCACAACTATTCCCTCGGTCTGAAAGAACTGAGAGAAGAAAAGTCCATTCTCGGCAGCTTAGTGACCATTCCCCAGATGAATACAATCAACATTTTGTGACGATTACTGAGGTAATACAACCTAGGCACAGAAAACAGAGTTGCATTGGGTACCAGGACATACTGGCGTCAGCAGCAACAAAGAAGCTAACCTATTAGTAAGGAAGGCCACCATAACTTTGTTTGTGGGATCCGAATTGTATTGCTGTATAGAGATGAGTACCTACAAAAAAAACTCAAAGATAGAGACAAGAAGCTCACAGAAAATCTCAAAGATATGGATATTGGAAACTACAACAAGTATAGAAAAACCTTAGTAGAACTGAGGAGGAAGAGACTACGCATCAAGTCATTGTCACCTTGGGGAACACATAACAATGATAGGTCTAAAACAAAACAGGGACTGCAGGTTAGATATGGTAGAAGATGAAAATTTGGAACACCTGTCATCTAACTGGACTGCTATTACAGAAACCCGAGCCAATTATCTCGGCAAAGATGTCATAGACGAAGAAAAAATACCTTCTCTGAAACCATCAAAGTTACTGCAGTTTATTCAAGCTCTTAGAGCGGACAAATCCCAGCAGCTTCTAAATCTAGGTAACATCATTTTAAAGCAGACCATGTCTTAGGCTTAAAATAATTGTTTTAATTAAGTTTTTTTTATGATGTTGGCGCTCTGATTTATTTTGGTACAAGTTTTGTTTGTTTAAATCTGCTGCCATGTTACTGTAGAGCTTTTAAAGAGATACAAATCTTCATTTTCAGGACATTAATCTTTATAGTTCGCATAGCAAAATTAATCGAAATTTTTCACGTTTACCCTTTCAAATATTTGCTCTTATTTCTTTAGAAATGAAAATATACATTCATACATTTCATAATCTCGAAACATTTTTCTGCTTCCTTGTTTTATCCTTTAATTACATCCGTTTTCGCATAACAAGGAAACAGAATACACCACCACACTTATCTTTCTTTCCTCTTCAGCAACGTAACTAAACCTTCCGCAACATTTAAATTAAAAGTGCGGTCCGGGAAAATGAGATTACAGCTCTCAACAGAAAAAGATATTTTAATAACTGCAACGGGTGAATATAGGATTGCGGTTTCGGATCTTTATACATATTTGCGGTCGGAATTCTGAGTACGAAAATTAGAAACGTAAATTCGAAGACCGAATTTGTAACTTCATTACGTAAGGTCGCTTCATTTCCTCCCGAAGTAATTATAATACGTGTGTACGTGCTAGCGAACTGTATTCCAAAGAGTTAGATAGTATTTCCATCTGCTGGTCGGATTTTCATCCACCGGATAGTGGTCATTTAGCATGAACCAGATAGTAATTTAATATGAATGTATTAATTGCACTGGATGAGATTATATGAGGTTGAAAACGGGGCAGATTTGATATTCAACGGATGTAATAATGTACGTTTGTGTAGTTAGGAAGACCGCTGAAATTGTTGTAGAAGTAGAACACTGCCTTTTTTGCAAGAATGAAAAACTCTTTCAGGAAATGATGTGATTGTGATTGCTCTGTTTTAATTTAATTAATTAAATTGAAAAATATCTATATGGTTTCCTTTTTTCAGTCTATCTCACTTTATAAAACTATTTCTGGTAGCACATTTACCTTGAAATTAGTTTCAACAACGAAACATGAATCATCGTGTATGATATTTCATTCAGATAGCATTGCACTAGATTGAATTAATAATTCTGCAGATTCAGAGATGGATTTCTACTAGAATTTAAAAGCACCCTGTATTTTCTTGGAATTAATAGAATCAGATCGTTGCATTTGTCTTGGATTTTTTGTATCGTTCATATATGACAGGCATCTCCTCTGAAGCACATCGCAAGCATCCTCAATGGATTGAGCTGGCCATGGCAAAATGTCAACTTTTGCTTCATTGAGCTAATCGATAACAGCTTTTGCTACATGTAATCATGCTGGAACAGTAGGTTCAAAAATATTCAATGAATTGATGTACATACAATTACGTGTGATACAGGTACCATTCCCCCAATGCACATTAATTCATTGATGGTAGTACGTCAATCACAATATTATGTAATGTTGAACCTGGTAATGCTTTCGTCAAAAAATCAGCTTTCATTTCTTCTTCTGCAACGTGTTCCATTTTTAAGTTTTGTTTTGGATTATTTCTTTAACATAATAACAACGGCGATTTAAATATTTTGTTCTTAGCTTTTGATTTCCACTTTGAATTATATTGACAACATTCAAACTATCGCACTACACTGTAGATATATTACTCTCCATTTCATCAAATTCTTTAAGCAATTCTTTCACCCATATCAATGGATCCATTCCACTTCTTCTTGAATTTTTTAATTACCTCTTCTTCAATTTTATCATTAGATGTAATTATTATGGCATCATTCACATACATTCCAATATACATATAATCATTGCCATTTATAAAATAATACAAACATGTGTCTAATTTTGATTGTTGTAGTCCACATTTGATGAATACTTTATGCAGTTTCTTATCCCAAACAAGACCAGTTTTGATCGTTACAGTGATATCTCAGTAGCTGTGTACTTCTCGCGTATTCTGCAGGCTTGCTGCTTTACCAGGCTGAGGCCAGACTCTTAGACTCTTACATTACAAAGTGTACAAATCCACTGCTGGAAAAAGTGATTTGGCTAGCAAGAAATGCTTATGTATTACGCGAACTGTACGGTGGGTTGAAACAAGACATTGGCAAGTTGCCGAATGGGAGCACATTTTGTTTACCGATGAATCCAGATTCGAATTGGACGTTGGTGATGGGCGAATTTTGGTTCATCGGACATGTGGTGAATGTCAACTCAAACAGTGCACGAAATCATGCCATATCCATCGCCAGGAGGGTATGATTACAGATGGTGGTGTGTACAGCAGACGATGACGGGTCGCCGATACGTAGATGTGGTGTTACGGGTCATTGTGCTTCCCTAATTTCGGTGACCTCCCACCCCTTATACGAGGGGTATTCAGAAAGTATGTTTCCTTACTCCGTGAATCGAAGAGAAAGTGATTCAGATTAGCACGTCGGTCAGAGATATTTAATTTTGTTGTAGTGGCAACGGCTGAGCGCTGTGCGGTGACCATGCGCCGCACACATCTCAGTTGACAGGTTGACTGTAAGAAATTTGTCTGCCATTGAAATTCACAGTCAGATTTGTGATGTGTGTGCTGGTGAACATGTCATGTCTGTACAAAAGGTTCGTCGTTGCCGAGTAATGTTTTTGGATGACTGCATTGCTGCTGTGCAAGCCATTGTTGATGCCGACAAGCGCATCACACTCGACGAAATCATGCATCAATTGCCATTGAATTAAGCCGTACATCAGTGTACAGCATTGTGACCGAAGAGCTTCAGCTGTCAAAGGTTTGTGCGAGGTGGGTGCCTCGCTTACTGAATGACGTGCGTAAGGAGCGGCGAAAGGCGACGCACGAGATTTTCAACAATTGTTAAGAGACGAAGGCGATGATCTGTTCACAAGAATAGTCACTGGTGACGAAACCTGGAAAGAATGGTTCAATCTGCAGGGAAGGTGATGGCCACTGTTTTTTTGGGACTGTCGTGGTATTTTGCTGGTAGACTATCTGCCTCGTGGCGAAACAATAAACGCAGAACGATATTGTGATGTCCTAAAAATGTTAAACCGTGCTATCCAGAACAAGCGACGTGGCCTTTTGTCACGGAAAGTTCTGTTTTTTTATGACAACGCACGACCACAGACCGCTCGTGCAACAGTGCAACTCCTTTTTCATTGGGATGTTTTTCATCATCCTCCTTATTCTCCCGACCTCGCCCAAATTGATTTTCACTTGTTTCCGGAACGCTAACAATGATGAACTGAAAAATGAGGCTAACACTTGGTTTAAATCAATGGCGGCAGAATGGTATGCAGCTGGGATAAAAAAGCTGGCGCATAGATATAAAGAGTGTTTAAAAATGGATGGAAATTATGTTGAAAAATAACAGAATCATAAATAGATAATTTTTAAAGTGTTCAGTTTTGTTTCATGTTTTTTGTTGGATAGGGAAACTTATTTTCTGAATATCCCTCGTACATGTACGACACCATGTTGTACGGACTTTTGTGGAGGAGCACCATATACGAATGCTCCCATGGTCGGCTCATTCTTCGGATCTGAATCCAATCGAACATGTCTGGTATATGATCGGTTGCACACTTCGATGTTCTCCGGCTCTTCCGGCTAACGTTGAGGAGCTATGAAGGCGAGTTGAACCAGTATGATTGACCATTCCTCCCATTGCCACACAACGCTTCATTGACTGAAGGCCTCGTCGTGTAGCGATGTTATGCGATACCCCAGGAGAGAACAAATTTAATTGCGTTAGAATCACATGTTTGTGTGTGTTTTGGTGTGCTGGTCACTTTTTTTCCAACAATGTATTAAGTTTGAAGTTGCAGTATATGTGTAGTATTTATATTTAGATCTTCAAATCAATTAGAGCCTTTAGAAAAGTTAGAGATAAATTGAAACGATTCTAAAATAATTAAAAACATTGTTGGACAAGTTAGAGTTGTTTAAATTAGGTTTTAGAACCATCTATCTAAGAAGATTGTCATTTTAGCGTTACACAATATATTTTGAAATAGATCAACGAAATAAATGTAAAATTGTTCATTACTAATTAAATAGCTCAATTACTTATTACATGTATTTAAGTATTAAAAGAGATTGTTGAATATAATGCATTATATATTTTTGTCTTAATAACAATGTTGAATCAAACAGCAGTTGGAACTAATTTTAAAATATGTGCTATCCGGAATATTACAAATTCAGTTCGACCAATTTTCCTGTAAATGAGGAATGATCACATTATTTCGTTACCCTATACATATATGAAAAAATACATTACAGTCGGAATAAAAGAAAAATTCAAACTACTTCACACAAGTCACCACACGAAATTCAATCAAACATGTGTCGGAAAACAATCAATCTCACACAATGTGTAACTACATATCTCAATACTAAAAAGATACGATGTTGTTAGAATTTGACATCAAACTACAATAACATTTCACACAAAACACAGTTTACGGTAATTTACGGTTAATTACAGTAAATAATACAGGGATACAATTTTTTAATTTCGTTTCGGTTGAATCTAGGTTCCAAACCTACAAAATTTAAAACTAAAATTTCTAAACAAAAGCTAATAAATAAATAAAGCCAATCAATGGTTAATTTAGGTGAACTTATCTTAAATTTGACAGCTTACCGAATCCTGAAAGAATAAAAGAATTTTGAGCAACACCAATTGTAATAAATAAAACAAAAATAAAAATCTTTTTCAATTTAAATAAGAATTTTCCAGTGGAGTCCTACAAACGTTTAATGTGGTTTCTTTACCAATTTTTTTTAATGAAAGCTCGTTTATTTAGCTAATGTAATTAGGATAATCATAAAGGGCCATAAAATTCCTGTTTTCTGGTGACTTTTATCCTTTTTATATTGTACCCATTAATGTGTTTAATGTTGAAGTTTGTAGGATTAATATTTATTGTAGGATGATACTTTCGATGCTATTCGAATAGGTACCTAAATAAAAAAGTTATCGTGGTTGTTACATATAGTGTAAGAACTACGATAACTTTTTCTTAAATGTATGTATGGATTTATATTTATTCCCTTCTAAGTAATAAACGTCAGAAAGTCTAGGAAGGAACTCTCACTTTTTTGTAATTTATTGTAATTTGACTGTTTTGACAGCTTTGATAGAGTCGTCGATTTTGACAGTTTTACGAGGATGTATTGATATCTAGTTAGCCTAGGCAGGTTCCATAGCATACTACGAATTATGCATTTATTGCCCCCAATCACTGAACAAAAAAAAATACATATTTCAAAAGAAAAAAGAACAAAAATACAATACGAAAAATGTAATTATTAAAGCCAGCGATCGCCTTTGATGAACCTGAAGATGATCGCTGTAAGATGTGCTCCAGGTCGAATACACTCCATCCATTTTCAAAGAAAAAAACATGAAGAAACGGCGTTGAACACGTTTAATGGCCGTTGTTGTGACGCATAGAATGGAAACCAAACAATGGAGGTGTATTCCAACTTGGATAGCGGATCTCGTGAGGAAGCCTAGCATTTGTGAGGCAAACGAGCAAATTTTTTCGATGTGTAGATTAAACGACAGTGTTGGTTCAAAAAAGAAGATTCGTTTTCCGAGTAAATGATAAAAAGTGCCACTTATCAGCATTTACTACAAAATTATTAGTACTTTACGAGGGACTACTAAGAGCAGAGCTCCCCGAGGAGACTACCCTCATCGGATTTGCGGACGATATCGCTACGGTAATCGTCGAAAAGACCGAAGCAGTACTTCTCACCATAAAAAGGAAAATAACTCTAATCGCCTTTAATATCTTGGAGATGCTTATTGCAACAGGAAGCTCTCTCAAGTACCTGGGGGTTTGGCTGGGAAAAAGATGAACTTCTCAATACCGAACAGAGATCAGCCACGGGATGACTTCGTTGCCTCTGATAACTGGTTCACGGACGGATTCAAATCCTGTAAGGGCACAGGAGCCGGTATTTATGGTCTTAGCCCAAGACATAGGATATCTTTAAGCATGGGAGAACATGCAACTGTCTTCCAGGAAGAAGTATTCGCTATTGCAGCTTGCGCAGAACTAATTGCAACGCGAGGTTGCACGAAGAGAAAAATAAACATAATGACTGATAGTCAGGCCGCAATCAAGGCAGTTATGAATCCTCTTACCAGGTCAAAACTTGTTCAAGACTGTAAACAGGACCTCAATAAACTGGCACAAGACAAGGTATCTTTGATCTGGGTGCCCGGACATGAGGATATTAGAGGCAATATAATAGCCGATTAACTAGCCAAGGAGGGTTCTAGGAAACACTTCATAGGACTCTACTAGAAGGGCGATTTGGTCTTGGTTAGATAAAGAAAGAGTAAGGAAATGGAGGTCGACTGAGGGTCAACTCCATACTAAAGCGCTAATAGGGGACGGGGGCGCTAAGTTCTCTGAAAGCCTAATTAGACGCAATAAAAAATAAGTTAAGACCATCATTGGGTTGATAACTGGACACTGTCCCCTAAGGAAGCATCTATGCAACACGGGTCGAGTGAGGGAACCCTGGTGCAAGAGATGCGAGTTACAGGAGGAAACAAGTTTACATGTAATCTGCACATGTGAGGAATTGAAGGTACTCAGGCAGAAACATTTCGGAAAGGATCTACTGGAGCCTTCAAGAGTACTCAAGTCTCCAGTTACTGGACTTTATAGAGGACAGTAAACTTCTCAACTGGAAATGAGGGCTTCAATAGGGATGGTACAAAGAGCACCCAGCTCAAGTGCCTGGACTATAGGTGTCCAACCCTAACTGAATAGATAGATAGGATGAACTTCGAGGTGCACATCCAAAAAATCGTAGTGAATGTGGAGAAAACAGCGACTTCCCTGGCAAGACTCATGGCTAACATAGGCGGTCCAAGATCCTCAAAGAAAAGACTATTGTCATGTGTGGTGGTTTCTCAAATATTGTACGCCGTGCCTGTATGGTATGGGGTAAGCGAAAATAAGACGGTGTTGGACAGACTCATAAGAATACAGAGATGGCCATCAGAATATGTAGCGCTCCACCTATGGCACCTATCTGCAGTTTAGGGAAAGAAGAAAAAGGTACCTGGGCAAATGCAAAAAGGAAGCCAGAGCGGAGCTGGAATCGGAATGGCAAGCTAAATGGACCAATGCAAAGTCCGAAAGATGGACATACAGCCTAATTCCATATATAGAGCCTTGATAAAGTGTCCTCTACTATAACGACGCTGATGAATGTCCCATGTTGCGCGCTATCCGAGAAAAGTACGCCGAACAAACAGGAAAGACGTTCAACGAATGCAATATGATGGCAGCTTTAACAACAACAGAAGAGGCCTGGAGCATAACGTATGCGGTCATCAGAAATATACTAGAAACAAAAGAACGAGAGGAAAAGATCTAAGGATCAGTAATAGATAACGCCAACGCCGAAGAAATACGAAAGCGGATGCCGGTGTTTGAGGTGTGGAAGATGACTGGAGGAGGGGGTTTTTAGTCGGTAAAACCCGACACTTTCCACGTTTTCTATCAGTGTGGGCGTCTTGATTTAAGATTTTCCTCCTCCTCGATAAAAAAAAACATCATTTATGAATAGAATTAACAACAAAGGACCCAGGTTAGATCCTTGAGGAACACCACTGGAAGATGTAAATTGAAATGAAATAAAACCGTTATAAAAGACGTAATTCAATCTATTTGTTAAATAAGATTTTATTACCTCACACAAATCAGGCGAAACACTGAAAAGATCAAGTTTGAGGAGGAGTAGTCTATGGCTAACCGTATCGAATATATGAGAAAAGTCGGTGTAAATTGCATCTACCTACCCTTGAATATCTTAAGTTTCACTAACAAATTTGTGATTGTTGAGCGACCGAATATAGGAGCTACTCAAACAGTTGAGCGAAGTTGTTAACTATAAAGATTGGTCTATAATTCTTGATTTGTGACTTGTCACCTTTTTTAAAAACAGGAACTATTCTAGCACGTTTTTTTCGGGAAATTCACACGTCGCAATTGCGAGATTAATGATTTTACATAAAGGTGTTGCCAATTCATAACGGATCTCTTTGATCAGGAAGCTGGGTAGTGTATCATCTCCAGCAGTGCATTTGATCTCTGCAAAATGGATCCTCAAATGTTTGAATGTTGACCAGAAGCGTGCAAGGCTGAAAACATCATTATGACCCAGAAACAAAGCAATACTCGATGGAATTGAGACGCTCTGGTTCTCCAATTTCTAAGAAGTTTCATGTCCAGAAATCGGTTGCAAAAGTTCTTGTTTCAGTTTTTTTTTTGGGATTGCCATAGAGTAATCATGATTGATTTTTTGGATAAGGGTAGAACAATAACTGGAAATTATTATTCGACATTACTGACCACTCTACGAGAGAAAATTATAGAGGGGAAACGAGGGAAGTTGTTTTGTTTTTGCTAGTCACTTGCTGCCCACAAATCCGATATTCCCACGCAAACAAATCGTGATTTAGGGTTCGAATTACTTGAACCACCCCCCTTATTCACCAGATGTGGCTCCGTCCCACTAGCATGCTTTCGTCAACTGAAAAAAAAGTTTAAAAGGTTATAAATTTTCTTCCAACGAAGACGTGATAGACGCTGTGGGGAGCTGGTTTGCAAGGCGAGATAAGGTCTAGAGGAATTTGCTTCTATAATAGGCTAAGAATTATTCAGCACCTCCTCGTAACTCTATCAATAATTCCGTTTTTTTTTAGTTTTAGATCTAATGTTTGTGTCATTATCAACATCTTGTACTGTTCGAAGCTCCAATTGGAAAGATTTTCATGTAAATGTGAGAGTAAAAGAAATAATGGCGCTGTTTGGCCACCCTACAATGTATCAAAATATGTATCATAGCCGGAACAAAAAAATTCAAACTACTTCACACAATCACACAAGTCATAACACGAAAATCAACCAAACAGTAATCAATTTCACACAATTTGTAGCTAGCTCAATACTAAACAAGATAATGATATGGTTAGAATTTGACATAAAATAAAAACTACAATAAAATTTCACACAAAACACACGGGTTTTTGAAATAGTATAATTTACGGTTAATTACAATAAATAATACGGGAATATAATAATTTTTTTAAAATTTCGTTTTGGTAGAATTTAGGTTTCAAACGTTTGGAATTTAAACCAAAAATTAAGCTGAAATTTCTAAATAAAAGCTCAAAGCCAATCAATCGTCAATTTAGGTGAACTTATCTTCAGTTTGACAGCTTACCGATTTCTGAAAAAATAAAAAATTATTGAGCAACATTATGTCAAGCAAACAACAACCAACTTTTTTTTTAACAAAAGAATATATAACCCTAAAAGTACGTTTTTATAATCCATGAAATTGGAATTCTCGGGAGGAAGATATCTTTAAGAAAATACGATCACGCTCTACATAGTAATATTAATAATAAAGTAAGGTTTTGATAGGCAATAAGGGTTCAAAGCAATCGATTTTGTCTTCAACCGTACGTTTATTTAAATTCTGCAGGCCTATCTGGTGATATTTCAAGCGAACATTATTTCAGTTTCAAGGGGAAATGTAATATACATAGGTCCATGTTGTGTCACAGAGGATGACGCACCGGAATTATAAATTTTGACAATATTGCACGAGGACTGAATTAATTTCGAACTAATTTGGCGAGTTTGTTTAATCTAGATTAATAATAAGTATAAAAATGTCTGACGTTGTACATCTATTAAAGTAATTTGTTGGTGTCAGATCTTGTTTTGAGATTTAATTAATTCTGCTGCATTATTAAAATTAATTTGCGGGGATAATATGATGATCTATATGGGTCAAGTGATTTAGAAAATTGCTGCGGTTTTATCGGTAATGAGAGAATAAATGAAAATTTAAATAATGGTGTATTGGATATCCTTCATTAATTGCTTGTAATATCTTTGGTTTCAGAGGACTCTACGAAGCACTGGCGTAGTTTGTAATATTTTTATAAACATGACTGATAACTGGTACAAATGTTATCCGAAATCATTTTGACAATTTTGTGAATGAAGATTGAACATTTGCAACTTCGATTTTGTGTTTCAAGTCTTCAATAGTCTCCAGATGCTTTTTTTTGCTTTTCCCCATACCAGACCCGTCCGACCTATGGTCACCGGTAAGGCACCTCAGTCTTCAGGTTGATTGTGCCACGTCTGCATATTCAAGTCACCCACTCTAACACAGTAGTCACCTCCACTATGCTGTACAGGTCCCTAACTGAGTGGGTAAGGTATATCTCTGGGTCTCCTTCGTTCTCCCAAATAGCTTTTGCCTTCTGCGATTTAGTGCCTCGCAGTCGCTTAGTATATGATCGGCCGTCTCCGGTTCTATTTCGCAAAGGCTACACTTTGTGTCCCCGTCAAACACTCCGATTTTGTGCCAAAAAGTTCAGTTGTTACGTTGGCTCTGTAGCAAGTCACGCCGTCCTGTTGAAACAAATCGTCGCCCATGTCATCCTTTTCAATTTGCGGAAACAAAAATGGCTCATTTTCGAAGAAAAATGTCCTCATGATGCCACCGTGCCAAAATCCGCACTAAACAATCACTCTTTTTTGGGCGTATCTCAATGATGACGTTTGGATTTTCTGAGCCCCAAATGCGATAATTTTTCTTATTAACGCAGCCTCCAATGTGGAAACGGGCTTCATCTAAAAAGATGATTTTTGATCTCCGACCAAGCGATCTCCAGCCCATTGGGCGAACCAATAAGGCATCGGATGCTCATGAGGCCTCAGTTCTTGGACTAATTGCACTTTTTAAACCTTCATACCGAAGTCTTTATGCAAAATTTTCCTCAAAGAAGTGCAAGAATTGTTCAGTTCCTGAGAAGGATGACGAGTTGATGTTGATGGATTTTCATCCATCCTCTGGGCAATAGCAGCAATGTTTTTTGCTGAACATACTAATTGTCAATTCATGAATGTTACATTATCTGTCAAAATCAAAATAATTGGTAGTTCAAAGTCCAAACTCTAGATAGCCTAGTCGGTATTCGATTTGTTTCTGTCTTACAGTTGTTGTAAAATATCATCACATACTCCTCCTACGCATCCTGGAACATCATTTTAGGACTAACACCACACTGAGTCCATAACATGTTAGAATTTGTGGGATTTCTAATTAATACGACTTTATAATAGTTTTGTGACACTAACTGATGTAGACAATCCATCTCACTCTACCAACGTGCCAACGTTCTGTTATGTTACTCGCTTCTTGTCTTTAAAAGTTATTTCTTATTTCTCGGCGTTTTCGGAGATGAGCTACCAACTCCTGAAGAAAGTGGAGTTCTTCTTTCATTGAAAATTTTGCTTGACAATATTTGCATAGATTTGAGCAAATGTGTGATGGCATATGGAGATATAATATAGTGGTTAGTCACATTAGTGACATTAGTCGACAACACTTCAATTGTGAAGGACACATCTTGAACCAACTGGAGGAGGCAAAACTGGTATAAGATCGTTAAAATCTTCAGAAACAATTGAGTCGCCTGGAAGCAAAACCTGCTAACTCCAAAGTTCATTAATTGTTGTAATTGTAATTGTAATTGTAATTGTTGAACGATGTGAACGTAAAATTATTACAATTTTCTGCACATTTTCGAGATATTAGGAGAAATCCCAGAAATATAAGCATTTTTTGTTTGGACTTAGACGATTTTGCAAGTGACAGTAGGAATTATTTAATTTATTATTATTTAATTGCGTTTGAATTTACTGTTTCTACAGAATAAGGACCAGACAATTATCATAGTGTATTTAAAACAGGGTCTACCAATAAGAATGATATAACTTTAACTTGGTATAAAATGAAAACGAATTGATATGTTTCTATGAATTATGTTTTATTTTGTAATATATTATATAACATTATGTTTTAAATAAGACGTCATTACGATGGCCACCTCGGCTGCGGCGACAGACGTTTAGACGACTACCCCAATTTTCAATAACTTTTTCCAACAAGTTGATGAAGGTGATGTTGACTTTTAAGTCATCGCAGGTTTGAGGATTGTTAGTGTACACCAATGACTTTACATATCCCCAAAGAAAAAAGTCCAGCGGCGTAAGATCGCACGACCTTGGCGGCCAGTTGATAGGACCATGTCGCGAAATTATCCGCTCCTCAAAACGTTCTCTCAATAAATTCATTGTCGCTCGGGCAGTGTGCGATGTTGCGCCATCCTGTTGAAACCACTTCTGTTCCAGGTCTTCATTACGAATTATAGGCCAAAGAAAGTTTATTATCATGTCGCGATAGCGCTCTGCATTGACTGTTACAGTATGCCCATCTGCGTCCTCAAAAAAGTAGGGACCGATAATTCCGCCGGCATGCAAACCACACCATACAGTAACTTTCATAGGGTGTAATGGCCTCTCGACTACTCGACGACTTGCTGGGGATTGTTCTCACACCAGAAACGGCAATTTTGCTTATGGACAACACCATTAAGCCAAAAATGTGCCTCATCTGAAAAGATTATTTGTTTACCAAAATCGGCATTTTCTTCTAGCTGCAACAGCGCCCAATCGGTAAACGTTCTCCGCAAACCATGATCGGCAGGTTCCAATTCTTGGGTTAGAATCAACTTATACGGATGTAGGCCCAAATCTTTCTTCAAAATGCGCCACGTTGACATCGGTGACAAGCCCAATTGCTGAGAACGGCGCACAACGGACACATTAGCATTCACATTCACGCTTTCCCTTACTGCAGCGATATTTTCAGGACTCCTTGCATTTCTTTGTCGTGTCGGTGGCTTACTATCCAGGAGAGTGAAATCCCGTTCAAACTTACCAATTATGCGTCTGATAGCGAGCTCGGAATGCCGTCCACGTTGGCCAAAATCTCCTCGAAGAGCACGATAACAAGCTCTAACCGATCGCGCATTTTCGTAGTACCTTTGTACGATAACTATACGTTGCTCTTTAGTTAATCTATTCATCGTGAAATGTCTGAGTATACTAAGCACAATTGACGTTTGATTTGCGTTATGACAGTTAACACTGTGCACCTATGACCGTCGAAAGTTCTATCACTCCTATTGGTAGACCCTGTATATCTATGTATTGTGTTTTATATTTTTAAATAAATTGACCATCATCTTCATGTAGTTGGCATAAGGTATGATGTTTTGTATGTCAAGTACTTTCTTATAATACTGAAGACCCAAAATATCACTTTTTTGTACCTATTGGTCGCCAAAATGTTTGCTTAATAGTTCGTTAACATTATCGAGCTTTGTTTCTTTTTAATATTTCAATTTCCCCAATTCCAATAAAGGAGGATTTAATATGTTGATGGATTTTCCATGTTTACAAATGGTTCCTGGGTTGTTAATATTATGCTTGTAATGTGGTTCCCCTTGTACTACAATTTTGCCAGCTTTTCCACGTGAAATTATAATCCGTTTGCATGAATTTATTTTGAATGGAAGACCATGTGGTAGGAATTCCACTTATTTGAAAACCTTTTGTTATATTGTTCGGAGTTGAAGCTTTTTTAAAATTGCTTCTTAACTAAACGTGCTGACTCACACTTAAATATTTTTTTGGTGATCTACAGGGTGGGGCATTAGTGCGAGGAAGTCCGATTACTCCTGTATTATAAGAGAAATGAGAAAACGTTACTAGGATAAAAGTTAAAACGCACGGGGAGCTATAACCTAAAAATATTTTTAACTATACAGGGTGTCAAATAAAGACAGGGCAAACTAAACTTACTTTATTTTAAATAGGACAACCTGTATATTTTTACTGTTTACGACTCTTCTAGGTCTTACCTTTATTATAATATATGGTTTTGCTATGATATTCAGTTTACTTTAGAAGATATGGGAAGTTTGGCATGAATTTAATAACCAAGTTGGCACCTCCTACCGTACTACGACTTCCACATAAAATAATTCATTTGCGCTAGAAACATTTCTAATGTGATCTCCCTTCTTCAGAAATTATTTATTTAATGTCGGCGTATTCAATATTTATATACAGGGCGAGTCATAACTCGGAATGTTTATTTTCTCGCCTATTCCAAATGGAACATCCTGTATTTTATTATTGGAGTAAACTCCTCTCTTCACGAACTTTATTATTTATTAAACATTCCCCATAGCTAAATGAGCTAGTTTTTGAGTTATTTGCGTTTCTATAAGTCGAAAACATGATTTGAAACAAAAACTGGTTTGATTTTCATTGGTTCACCGAGATGCTGAACTAAGAAATAATAAAGTAGCTATAGTACTACGGTTGCAGTTTATTTACAATGGAAATAGTAGCAAAATAATTAATAGTTAAGATTCTTAAGTATTATCTGAGACAGAATTGAATGAGAATATTGATATTGATGATATTAACAAGCTTAAAGTTTTGACATAACAGAATAATTTTATAGCTGTTTAGAAGTATAGATTGATATGGTTTTTATGTTGGGAGGAAGTAATGAGAATATTTTGCTCGCAAGAAGACTTTATCATCAGCAATTCTCTAGTAGACGACAACCAAAAGCTCCTGTTCAGCTTTTGAAATTTTCTTGCAACGGTTTTGTCGGACTGAAACTATGCATTATGAAAAATCTAAATGAACCAATACCGTTTAAACAGAAGAATAAATGCATGTACATTATGCTCAACAGCACCAAGAGTTGACTGATGACGACCATATAGAGAGACCATAAAAATAAATACACAAAAATAAATAATTCGGTAATTAATCGATGGTTTTAGCCGTTACTTTGTGGTACATTTTGGACTTCCTCGCACTAATGCCCCACCCTGTATATACAATTCTGCCTAGCGATTGCTATTTATGGGAGCACTGGAGCGGAAAAGATAGTATGATTATCGTATTCGTCTTTGAAGACTCCAATTATCTCTGGATGGTGAGCGTAACAATTATCCTTAGCAACTTCTCACAGAAAACAACCTAATGTGTTCAATTCACATCAGAATTTCGACTGATTAATCGATTTTCGAAAACGTTGCCCAAAAGGTCAATTGTGTCGTCCATGTCATCTTCTTCAATTCGTTCGCCATTGACCAGTATAGGTGAGATGCTCATCACCATCATCACCATCGTCCCTTGAAGAGATGTGTACAACAGTGTTAACGCGAAATATCAGTGGGGAATAATAAAAAGAGCTCTGGGCCTAACAGGGAGCCGTGTGGGACGCCAGCCCTGATACGCCTTGTAGATTGCATTATTTTGATCATCGTTTTTAATTCAATTAATAATTAATGAATGATTAATCCGGAGTGTTCTAGCCGTATGTGATTTGTTGCCAGTTTCTATTATTTTATTTTTTGGAGCTACAGTTATCAGACATCCGTTTTAATTTAATGCACTAATAAGAAAGATAAATACCTGTAATTCTTCTTCAATAATTCCATTTATAATCGATGACTTACACGAAACTCTCGAAAGGATTAGTTCTACTTTATTCAGAGCTTCGCTCTTGAACAACATTTCACTTGAAGGAATTATCAGAACTAAAAGCTACACTCTCTACCTTAATTTAGCAGACATCAAAATAAAACGATGATTTCTCGAAACAAAAAGTGAAAAAAAAACGGACTTCTTTGCACGAGGAAATATTAAAAATTTAAATTCGTTTTTAACGTAAATTATTTAACCTTTAAGGGACGCTTTTACGACTCGAACTCGTACTTTTCGATATTGAAAAGTTCTCTCGCATTAGCAGCATCAGTCGGATCTCCTACTATTAAATTATTCCGCCTTATATTTAATTAAAATACAGGCAAACTGTCTGAGAGTGTACGAATACCATAGATGTATACGGGTTTAGATTCGGAAAAAGGATTGAGCGTTGCGTTTCAGAGTTAAAGGGAAAGAATTTTTCACGTCCACTAACGACGGAGTTTTAAATTTTAGACATTTTTATTTCTTGATTATAAAAGTTTCCGTTTGATTAATAAAAGCGACACTAGCTACAGTAGAGCTTAGTTATGCGAAAAATGAGATGAGAGAGAATAAACAGAAAATAGCAAGACATAATTCTATTACAGTGGCGACATAGCTTATACGAACGAGGATTCTTTTTGTTAGGTTATCTCATCATGTTATATATCCCACGAGAAGGCCGTTATTATAATTTTTATTTAAAGTTTCCGTAAAACAAAACTTCAGAATAATAAATTTCATTCATTAAATTGAATAAATGTATATTTTATTTTATATTCTAATAAAGTAGATAAATATTATTATATATTAATCTAACTTTTCAAACAAAAAATAAATTACTATTAAAAAAATATAATTTTATAAATTAGCTCGCCAATATTCTACAGACAAGTTGAAAATTCCAGAGCGATTGCCCGTCTTTGGTGTACTTACGCCACAATCATCTTCATCGAATCGGTAACGGCAATTCTCCTGGCCGTTGCATCTTAACGTGTTTGAGATGCAAGTGGTATCCTCGCAGTTGAACTCGCCTTCGTCGCATTCGAGATCTAAAACGATAAAGAAACATTTGTTGAATTGATAGTTACGATTGTAATTTAGAGCTGTTAACTTTGTAATGAATTGGTTCCATCTTTAGTATCTACCTAGTGTTTTAATTCATTTAATATTAATTTCTATTTCATTCGATGCACGAGGACAGTTCAGATTTTATTGTCCTTCACATAGAATGAGACGACGTAGGGAACTTTTGGACTTTTGTTTTAGGGCGGCGATTAGAAATTGAAACACAGTTTCCCCCTCCTTTTTTCTGTGATAGAATCACACAGTTTTGAATCTGAAGCAGCATAATATTGCTCAGTTATAGTCTGACCACGTGGTCAAAAATATATAAGGATAATTCCTATGGCATCCCAAAAAACTATGCCCATAATCTTTGCTACAGATGCTGTTGCAGGATACTTTCGAGGCGGTGGTAAACCCTTGTTCCTTCCTTCCATGCTCTGCTATTTTCATTCAGGATCGTAATGGTGAACTCAGGTTAGATCCACAGTAACGAATCCTGCTAGGAAGTGTTCAGGATATTGTTTAATTATAGTCAAAGTCGTCCCTGAAGTGACTGTACGAATGGGCTTTTGCTCTGGCGTCAATATTTTCGATACTTATCGTGGAACCACCTTTTTGAGATCTAATCCTTTATGTAAAATGGTTTTTGCGCTATCTATTGAAAAGCCACAAGTTTGAGCTATGAATTTCACAGTGTTTCGTCTGTCTTTTACGGACCAGATCAATGTTTTCTTCGCAAACAACATTTTTCAGCCGTCCAGTGCCAACGACTTCTTCACCGGTCTCTCGTGCAAGTTTAAAATACCTTGCTCATATCTTCACCACCTGATAAGAAGGTGAAGATTCACCCAGTATGAATTTATTGGAGTGGTAAATCTTTCTTGCAGAGATATTTGATAACAGCTCTGTTTTCAAATTTGTCTATTTCGGAAATTTGGGCAATGAAATTCATGTGACTTATTGCAACTAATTGACAAATTAAGTGACATTAGTGACGACTATAAAATCAACGCCATCTATGCCAGGGACAATAACATCTGAACTACCCTCATACTGCTTTAAAAGACATTCTGAAGGAAATAGTTGCAATAATTTATTCTCCTCCTTTGTATGTGTTTGTAGCCAAAATATTAATGTCTGTCAGGGCATATTTGCTAAAATACAACTGATACAACTTCACGTGCTTTAAACCCACGCAATGCTTTAACCCACAGTTTCATCAACTATATGGGTTTGATGTGAAACTGCATTTCTTCTCAACTCGAAGGTAAGATGCAGCATTCACTAACTATTCTACTCACATAGAGACTGTAGAATATTATACGTATGGAGCACCTATAAATTTTGTTGACTACAGAAAAAGTAAGGTTAAATGAAGCTCAGAAAGTAATTGGTTGGATATTTTAATTGATAATATTATATTTTTAGTATTTTGTTACTCTTCCTTTAGCGCGTGTATTACTATTTTGAAGAAATCCAGTCTCGAAAAAGCGTTTCAAAGATTGTTAAACTCCTTTGCGAGAACATTTCGCAGCTTTTGCTATTGCCACCTGACTTTGCCCCTCATTATGCAATTGAATAATATACTGACGTTGCACTTCACTCCAATATTTTTTCTTATTTGGCATTTCAGTAATACAGACGAATACTAACAATTGAGGGCCTATAAATGTAACTGCATCAATTTTCGCAAGCTTATCATACAACGCATAAAACGAACCATCAAAATATACATATGCTGCTTTACACCAGTTGGGTGGCGTACAAAGATTAGCTTGTCTGTGCGCCACAGGGGCAATGAGATCGACCGCCACAGCCGCAATGGAAGTCATTCTAAACCTGCCACCGCTACAAATCTTTATACAAGGAAGCGCTAGATCTGCAGCTTACAGACTCATGCACAGTCAGGCACCGATGAGTAAATCGCACGGTGCAGAACATCAAAAACTACTGGATGAACGCCAAGCGACGCCATGGTTCAGAAATTTAACCTAGATAGAAAATATCAGGTTATAATACCAGATAAGAAGGACTGGGAATGCGGCCCCCCAGTAAGAGCGGACTCAAGCTGGTATACCGACGGCTCTAAAACGGACCACGGCGTAGGAGCTGGCATTTATAGAAAGAAGCCGTGCAAGGCCCTTTCATTGAGCTTCAGCAAGGACTCAACAATTTTCCAGGCTGAGGTTGCTGCGATTCACCACTGTGTCAGAAAAGTAGACAGTTGAGCCGAACCAGGAAAAAGCGTCGCTATTTACTCTGACAGCCAAGCAGCACTTAAAGCGATTAGTTCCGCAAGTGCTGACTCAAAGCTGGTTTGGGACTGCGTAAGAGGGCTAAATGAAGTGGGCACCCTAAGGAAAATAACTTTGGCCTGGGTCCCCAGCCACACGGAAGTGAAGGGAAACGAGGCGGCCGATGAGCCAGACGAGGTTCGTCAAGGCCTTTCATAGGAGCGGCCCCTTCCTTCGGCATTACCAAATCACAAATTAAGAGGTCCATCTTTCGAATGGTCACAAAACAAGTTCAAGGAATGGTGGGAAAGATCACCAGGACAAAGACAGGCTAAGGAGTTCCTAAGGGAACAGAGGCCTGAGTTTACTGAAGATCTACTGAGTAAAGACAGGAAGACTGTCAAAATGATAGGAAGTCTGATGACCGGTCATTGCAGACTGAATAGGCATATGTTTAACATCGGTCTGGCAGATGATGCTCTCTGCAGATTCTGTCAAGAGGAAGAAGAAATCCCAGTTCATGTTTTGTGCCACTGTGACGGCCTAGCGAGGACAAGGTTTCTAGAAATGGGGGTAGAGAACCCCACAGCCAACGGCTACACAAAAGAGCCGCTCTCAAAAATGATAAGTCTGATTAAGAAGGCGAAACTAGAGAGCGTTCTCTAAGGTAAAGGGGATCACAATAGACCTGTAAAGATCGCGGTGAAACAGGTCTGCATGCCACCCCACTCCTAACCTAACCTAACCTACACCAGTTTACACAAGTAAATGTTTGGTGGTTCATTCCAGTTACTACTAGTTTGAGTCAATAGTGCTTTGCCAGAATTGCCACGAATACTAAAATGTATTGGGGTGCCCCATACATATGAGCAGGGCTGTAGACTATTCAAATATAATTGTATGGCTGTTTGAGAAGCAGAATTCTTATCATATGTTAACCACCATCTGAATAGACTCGTTATTTTTATTTTGTGAAAACTAAACCATGAATGTTTAAAACTTTTCTGGTTATCGTTGCTTCAGAGTTCAAGTTCTATTTCCAGAATCAGCTGATAGCATGGAAGGTGATATGCAGCAAAGCCCGAAAGAAGGTTTGATATTTAACAACAAAAAACTTACTTAAAAAACTTACTAACGCCATTTTTACTTAAAAATAAAAGAAGAACATTAATTTTCTATTTTTTTTCCAACTAAGAGGTAGTTCGTTATGTCAATCTGCAGTAAAGGCCCCACTTCCTTATGCATTTTGCTTTTTCGATTTTAATCTCTGGTGGGGCATCCTTAAATAAACAATCAAGGTTATCAAGTCATTTTTAAAGCCACTTTCCCATATTGAAAAGTACATTTTACCTTCAAAATGAGAAGTCAAGTTCAGAATCTTTTCAGTATCTGTATCGATCCAATCATTTGCATTTTATTCACATTTTTGTAATTTTCTAAAATTAAAAAAATCTACGATAATGAGGTGCTTCCTAGTAAGGAAGTAATGAAAATCGGATTTTAAAAGTCTTGTTCTAAAACATAGCTCAAGTTCATTGGTTCTTTTTAGTTTCTAGGTTAGGTCATAACGTTTCAATGTTTAATTGCTTAGATTATAGAGTTTTTCAAGGTTATTAGGCTAACTGTTTGTGAGGTTATGGAGTTTAACTCATTGTTTTTTGTTTACTGGACGGCTTCTGCTAAAATACTAGCTTGCTGTGAGTCGGTTTAGAGAACTTCATCTATTAAATTTGATGCATGAGTTTGTCCAACATCCGAAAGCCCTTCATAGCATATCAGTGCAATATTTTATAATCTATCGAGCACTATTTTGCCACTTCTTTAATTGTTGGTATTTGTTACTCGCTGTATAGAACTGAGATTATTAAGGTCCATACTTGGTAATTACATCATAATAGTAATATCATCAGGAGAGCTTCATAGAAGCGAATCGGATTCTACCTCACGTTGAGCGCCAAAATCCTCCTGCAAGCTTACCAAATTATGTAGAATTTTTTGCTAATTAGTTATGTAATGATGAGCATCCAGAAAGATTTTAATTAATATTGACTTGTGTTTTAGTGTAATTCTTAACAGAATTCTTGTAAACAGTTTTTCTAAGAAAATGGTTGATTGGATGTTCCAAAAGTTAGTTGAAATAACAGCATATATCTTATTTCACGAAAAAAAGTGAGAACTCATTTTAAGATAAAGTATAAACGACAATCACACGAGTGGCTGGAATAAAATTTCTGCGCTAGCGAACTGCAGACCATAAATCGAGATAGAGCAAGACGCGGTGTCTTAGATGGACGTCCGGATAATATATATTGCCATTAGTGGCTGCGGATCCTCTTACAAAGAGGATGTCCAAATGTATTACGCTATTCTAGTTCTACGAGGATGTATCATATATATATATATAGGTAAGTGAAATAAAACTCGTTCTCGTAAATGTAACATGAATAATTCGACCAGATGATATTTAATTTTTATACTTACTTGAATTTTCCCTGTAGGCGGTGAATAATGCTTCGAAACAGGATCTGTTCGCTACAGGTTTCGCGTAGAACCTTATGTACATGATGTTACCTTTGGAATTCACTGTGTCGGCGATGGAACCACAGAAGTTCTTTTCTCTTGCAGGTATATCCGTTTTGTTTGAGAAGACGTCCACGAAATTGTTTTCGCATTCGTTTGGTCTGAACAGGCTGAATTTTTTGAACGTTAATTGAATCTGAAACAATGTAATACGAAATAAACAGCAGTTAACGAAGAATAATGGTTATAATCCGAGTATGAGGTAGTTATAATTTCACACGTAGTAATAGTTGTTTAATTGCACTCGTAGTAACGAGGACCGCTTATTATCGACCACTCGTAACTTGTTTACCTGCATCAAATAGACGGGGAAACTTCACCCAACTATATATTAATTATACCATGATACATATATATAAGTATAACATACGCAAAAGCAGGCATTTACCTTTATACAAGTATAGGCAATATTTGGTGCGGATGTAGGGAACGAAACGATGGTAATTACGACCTACCTGATTATTAATAAATATTGGCTTAAATATTCATCGTGAACATGATAGGTCTGTGATTAAAATTTCTAAAATTAAGCTTCCCTACGTTTCCAATGATTATAAATATATTAATATGGAAGACTGTATGTTTATCGTGTTGTATTTACGGTTACTTGATGTAACTTGATGTTAAAGCTTATCGCATTTGCTTCCAGTTTATTTTAAAGTAGGAGATGAAATAGAATTTAGTTGCAGTTGCAGATCATCTCAAAGTGTCCGGGCAATCAATCAATTAATTTAGAAGGTTTTTAATGTGGTCGTAGGTGGTGCATTTACCTCTCACACAACATATTTTAAATATTACATTTATGAGATGGATAGGAGGGAAGGAAATAGACATCTTATATGTTGGGATTCATCAACAGTATTAGGATCTATCGTTGAGTAATTGTTTCCCTTACCTTCCAGCCTTCCTTGACCGCAATCTGCCACGTGCAATCGATCGGTAAACTGTGCTGCCTGCTGAACGATAAAATCTCTTCGTCGATGTTTGAATTGTTTACGAAACCCTGTTCACCGGTCATGTTAATGTGACAGGGACGTTTTTCGGGCGTTGTCCCTGCAACAAGAGGAAAAACTCTGTGTCATCACTAACGAACAAGCATGAGGGTAAATACTAATCCACAGATACATGTGGAATATAATACATTGAACGTGCTTCTTCCTCGACGGACAGTACACCCAAAGGGCCGTTTTAGCAATGCGTGCTATAAATATACATATTATGTACATATGTGCTATATATTACATGTATTTTTTTGTAAATAAAACCTTATGGTAGGCTAGCATTAAATGTTGATACTCATTTTAACAAATTCGTTTCAATTTTTTAGATACACATGACAAGCCAGTTATCATCTTACTAACTACACAATGAAGGAGCTTCTGGAACACACCAATATACAGCAAGAGGTGCATAGGTGTCTGACAAGTAATATAGGTAACTTGAAAGCCACTGCAGCTCTATCCAGATAAAAAAAGCACACACAACAAAGTTAGGTTTTGTCCTTCTATCTTGAGACGGTTTCGTCACAGTTAAATCGATCAAAGATATGATGATAGAGTGGAACATAGGCTACAGTGGTATATGATTCTTAAACCTTAATTGCTGAGGTGGGGTTTTAGAACTGGCAGATACTGATGCGGTTGAAGTAAAAGCTGCAGCCGCTGATCAAGATTCTTACCCAACCAGTGGTAGGAATGTAACCGCTGAGAACTGGTTGAGCTTTTAGGAAAAACAAAAAGGAAACCCTCTAAGAATTCCTTCTTGACAGAAAAAGATCTCCAGGATCCTCATTATCTCTTTTTTTCCATAACAAATCCGGCCAAAATCATTTACTGTCACATGTTTCCGTCCTAATAAAGTACTAGAAGTGCAATTTTGCCTTGTCAAAAAGAACTAGTTCAAATATTCAAACTAGACAGAGACTGGGAAAGCAGAGAAAAACTACTTAAAAATGTAGACAAAAATTCCTCGAATTATCGTTAAGAAGTTAACAAGTGACATTACCAGAGCTCTTGTGGTACTGCTGGGTTGGTATCTAAGTTAAGCATGGACATGGATCAATTCAATAATTTCTTTTGAAAATCTTTGGGAAAAAACCTACGAGACTCACCAGTGTCACTGAAAGAAAAATAGAGAACTAATGAACACAACACAAAATTAAAAAAAAAAACTATTTTTAATAACTATACGTGCGGAAGATTTATATTCAGTACGTCATTGACATTTACAAAGGGCATACTATTTGTTCTGTTTAAAGTGAAGCCTAGGAGGCCCTTCATTGGTAATTTTTCTCGATCGATTTCTATCTTTCACTACTTCTTTCCGTCTTGTTATCCTTAACGTGTTTATATCCTTTTCCACTTCTGTCCTCCACCTTCCCCTTTGCCCTCCTCCTTCTCTCTCCCCCAACTATCCTTGCCATAATCATTTTCGGCATTCTTGACTTCACCGTTCTTTCCATATGCCGCGCCCATCTCAGCCTCTGCGCCTTCACCACTCCCACTATATTTGCTTCTCCACAAAGTTCACTCAGCTTTTGGTTAGTCTTTCTCACCCATATGTCTCCCTCCCTCTTGCCTCCAAATATTTTCCTCCAAACTTTCCGCTCTCATATCGTCAGCCTTGCTTGCTGCATCTTGCGCTTAGGGTCCAGGTCTCATAAGCATACAAAACTACTGGTCTTACTACGGTTTTATATATCCTTATCTTCAGTTTTCTTGATATAGCTCTCTTCCTTAGCATCCCATTAAATGGTGCAATAGATCTATTTCCTGCCATTAATCTAGCTTGAATTTCTATTTCCAAACTCGACTTTCTAGCAAATATAATCCTAAGTATGTATCATGCCACCCCATGCCTCGAAACGCATCGAAATTGCAGCCGTTGGATATCTCAGTGGATAAGTCCTTAAAAAAAGTCTGTTAGGTGCAACAACTAGATGGCTTGCCACTCAGGAAGGACTACAACGGGCAGTCTGTAGATCCATAGAAACCAGTAAAACCAGTTCAATATTTTGTCAATGTAAGAGAGCTGTTTCCAGTTTCAACGGCTGGGAAGAGGATTGAAAAACGTTGAGGTAGAAAAAGAGTCAAAACGTTGATTTCAGCAAGCATTCCATTAAAGGAAAAAAAATGTAGAAACAAATGAGGTCGCAACAAAACAAGGAAAAAATTAAGATGGTATGAAGGGTACTTTCACATCCCAGATTGGAGAAAAACGTGGACTACAAAAATAGTTGAGCTGATGCCTGTCAGATTCTTCAGTAGAAGGCTAGGATGTGGAAGAGGTTGACGTATCAGTGAAAGTGCAGAAGATTGCTTGGGAAATGTAGAAGTATATAATCAAACAGATGGAACTGATGGATTGGAGCTTCCTTTAAGGAACGACCCTTAATTTTTTTAACATTTTGAAGCTTGTACCATTGCACCACAAACGCCTAGTTCTGGACACATTGGCTTAACTGCAGACCTCACAAAAATACTTCTTTTTTTATGGAATGGGAGTTCTGATTTACAAAACACACCTCTTAACCTACTGACATTCTAAATAAACTTGACACTCAGCTTTAAGAAAATAATCATTCATTTTATGTAATAATAAATAAATCAAGTTAAAGGAAAGCAATAACTAACGTCGAAAAGCAGTAGCAAATATTTATCTCTTGGACAGGAATGGTCAAATACTTTACGGCGCCTATGTCAAGGACGATTGGAAATGCTTTTTAGTCGAGCCAAACAAATTCGTTTCTGTTCAAACACTACAAAGTATACACGAAATGCGAAGAGAGGCAGGATAAAGAAACGAAACGAGATAGATAAAAAGAACGAGCTGTGTTTAACAAGGGAAATTACAATTTTCCAGGATCTTTCAATAAAGCTGCCCCGAGTTCTGAACGTGTCATGGAGCTCGGCCAGGAAAAATCCAAAAAAACAAACAGGTTATATACTCACAACAGATACATCGTTGAATGTGTTCGTTGCACGCGTGGGTTTTAAAAAATCATGCTCATGTTCGATATGAAAGCAAAACAAATATTAAATTTTTACTTATTTTATCTGCGCCCGAAAATAAACAAGCGCATTTTAATATTCCCTTTTTTTTTCTTTGTTTCATTATGCGCTTCAATTTTTAATCAATATTTAACTAGAGATTTATTTGATTTCGGTTTTATATACGACCACCCTTTGTGAATGAATTAGATTGGATTTTGTGTGTTGGTTTGTTGTAATTAAACTTTAAAAGTAGGTACATACTCAAGCGAATTTGCAATTTTGCATTGAATTGGTGTAAAGATTATGATAAAAATTAACAAACACAGTTCGATTGATGAATTTAATCAGGGCTAGAATGCATTTTTAACATAGCTTCATCATTGAAAGCTCTTTTATTTTACGTTAAAATTAAATTTTGCCCTCAGTTGAATACAACTAGCTTAATTAGATTTTTTAATCAAATTATTTTTTATTACGAATTTGCTCATTTTAACTTCTTGTTTACTGATAAAACGCCAGTGAAATTAGGGTTAACATTGAATACACTTTCGCCGTATTAAAAGTGAAGAATTCTACCTTATTTTTCTGACAGTTTTTCTGCTTCTTTGCGGGCGAGAATAATTTTGATATTATACGGTTAGCTAAAGGGGAATATATATTTCCGAAACGACATCCACCCAAAATAAGATGTTTCCTTTGTTAAGTACAGCGATAAATCAGAATTTTGTAATATTTTCCACGCACTTCTCTCACGGAATATTTCCTATCTGTGTGTTTCGGTTTACAAGACGACATTTGCCGTATTTCACGCGCAAATTGCTAATATTTATCCTTTTGACATAGATGTGGAAAAAAAAAACGATATCTCAACATCTAAGCGATAAGTAGAGGATATAAGCATTCCTTTTTATCATGAAGTATACCTCCAGTTATCTACGCGTACAGCAGCATAATTAGCTGTCATTCGAAAAGTACCATCTTGAGAATTATCCCGTGGAGGAAACGCTTCTGCTCCTTTGAAAGGAAAATTTCGCAGGTAAGGGAAACGGGGAAAGATTAATTGTTGCTTCGAGCAGGGGTTGTTTAAAATATTAAGGCCCGCACGAATTTACGGCTCCTGTAATTTTATTTATCTTTTAGTAAGAGGAAAAAACAGGAGTAGGTGTTATTAGATTTTTAATCAAGTTAAGTCAGAATTGTATTCAGAATAATGAAATGTTTTAAATATAAAGCAGAAACTATTTTGTAAAACTTCACTCCGACCTGCAAGATCCACTGTGAGTACCTGTAATCCTTTAATCCCATTTAATCTTTAGACCTCTAAAGAAGTCTTGCATTTATCCCGCTTGCCCATTGTCTTCAGATGGTACCTAAGAGGGCCGTGACCATTGAGTAAAGCCTTGATGTCGCTGAGGTCTCTTCCGCTGAGCTCCTTAACTCTGATGGCTGAAAACGAATTCAAATTTTTTGATAGTCTTAGTTTTGGGGTGTTAGTCCAGTAGGAGATTTTTTATTCGCTCTCCTACAGTTAGAGATGAGCTCTTATACGGCTTTTGGTGAGACCACAAAATGACTCTGTTCAGCAGTTTCATTGCCCTCACCCCTCCAATGACCCGGTATCCACATCAGTATGACTGTGTTTCTTACGGCCGGTTTCATAATCAAATTAAAGGATACTTTAATTTTAAAGTAACCTTTAATTTTAAAATGCGTTTCATAATGTCACTTTAAAGTAAAAGTGTCCTTTATCTCGAGTTAAAGTTAAAGTTCCGATTTTTTCACTTTAACGCCTTAAAGGCCACTTTAACGCTGTCAAATGTTATGTCAAATATGTACATTATACGTCAATGCATATATTCTTTACAAAAAATTAATATTCCGTGTTTGCTAGGCTCTTTCTTGCATGATAAAGTTGAAGACGTTTTAAAACACGAAAAGTATACAAAATATGGCAAGATTATTTCGTTGAATATAAGATTGAATTCTTTTGGTTAATAGATCAAACCGCGACGTAATTGTTAGAACAAATTTAATAATACATTGCAATTCCAACAAAGTCAGCAAAATTATACATACTATACTGACTTTTTGCAACAGACTATGATTGTTTCTGTATAGGATTCCATAGGAGTATTAAAAGTCTCGGCAAAAAAGTTAAAGGAGGACGCAGATTGAATCGCCTTGGACCGATCACCTCAGAAAGGAACGATCAGCACGTTTTGTTCCAAATGAAATTCAATGAATAACCGCGCACGGCTTCGGTTTGACATGTTCAGATCGGCCCCGAATCATACGCGGTTATTCATGGAATTTCAAGTTTAGCAAAATATGCGGATCGTTCTGTTCTGAGTCGATTGCTTAGAGCAGATTTAAAGTTCGCTTTCTTTAATAAATCGAGTATCAAGAGCAATGAAATGCTGCCAAAATTGATGAGCAGCAGAGTAATTTTTTATTACATTACATACCGTTCAACATTTAATACGTTATTTGTTATTTTGCATGTTATACCTATTTATCTTACTTTCGAATTTTAACTAAAATTTGCACCTTTGTTCTGTTTATTTTTCTGCACTTTTTTACAAATCAATCTTGCTATAAATCGCATGTGACAGTAGATCTGACAGATATATAACAATATTACGTGTCAAATTCTACGTATACAACACAAAATACGAAAAACAACTAAAATTCAGCGTTACCAACCTCAGTACGGCATGTTAAAGTCGGCTTTAACTAAAGTTTGTATGCAGCGCCATTATGAAACGGAAATAACTTTAAGCTGACTTTAAAGGTCACTTTAACTTAAAGGACACTTTAGTTAAAGGAGCTTTTACGATTGATTATGAAACCGGCCGTTAGATCCAGAGCATCGAGAGTGTGCAACCAGTTCCAGGTTAATTTGGATTTAAAAGTGTGTAGGCCCTTAGAGCCTTTAGTGCTGACTGGCTGCCTGAGAAGATAATAATCCTTTATTGTCGTAAGTTCATACAAGAGAACATTGACATTGTCATAAAAATATATATTAAAAAAAAAAAAAAATTGTACAATCAATCACACTTGTAAAATCGCTTCTAACATGGTTCATGTTCACCAAACGTCATACCAAAATTGGTGATTATATCATACTGACTTTTTACAATAATAATAACAATAATAATAATAATAATAAAAAAAAAAATCCCCTGTTTTCAACCCATACAGGCTTTAACATTGTCAATTACACAAATACATAACATTACAAACACATTAAAAAAAAAAATATATATATATATATACATATATATAAATATACATATATATAAATATACATATATACACACACACACCCATATGTGCTAGCTCCTACATTTTTCAAAGTATTCCTCAACAGAATAAAAACAGTTTTGCTTCAGGAATGCCTTAATGCCTGATCCGAACAGCTTCTCGTTTTGAAGATCCTTAAATTGTTGAGGCAAAGCGTTATAAAGTTTCAAACCTAATGAACGAGGACAGTTCTTACCTAAATTCAATGAAAACTTGGGTATATAGAACTTGTTATTGTTTCGAGTGTCATATGAATGAATGTCATGATTACGAGGAAAATCTTGTTTATTTTTATGTATGTAATTCAGAAGTTCGTAAATATAAATAGAGGGCATGGTTAAGATATTCCATTTTTGAAAGAGAGACTTACATGACTGACGCGGACTAAGCGCACCCATGCATCGTATAATACGTTTCTGAGCCAAAAATACGTTGTGACTAGCAGCCGATGAACCCCAAAACGCAATACCGTACGATAACCTACTCTGTACATTAGCAAAGTAAAACGATAACAAAGATCCAAAGTTAATGAAGCGTCGCAAATTACGCATTTGGTAACAAATTGAATTTAATTGGTTTACCATTTTCTGACAATGGGTATTCCAAGAAAGGGTTTCATCCATCGTCATACCCAAAAACGTCACTTCACCAACGCGATCTATTTCTTGATTATTGGAGTTAATATGCAAAGCAAACGGTGTCTTATTTTGAGCAGAATGGAAAACTAAAAACTTAGTCTTATCATTATTTAAATACAGTTGATTATTGTTAAACCACACGTTCATGTTTTTCAAAAGAATATTTGATTGAATTTCCACGTCCGGCACACTAGAGCCAGATATTACAGCGCTAGTATCATCAGCATACATAAATACGTTATAATTCCCAAGATAACGAGTAATGTCATCAACATAAAGCAAAAACAGCACGGGACCTAAAACACTGCCCTGAGGCACACCTCTCCGAACCGGCAAACTGGAAGACCTCACACTATTAATTGAATTATTGGATTTATTTTTGTAATTGATCTTTACAAATTGGACTCTGTTGCTTAAGTATGATTCAAACCAGCGCGCCGCAACACCGCGGATGCCATACCCCTGCAACTTTGCAAGTAAGTTATCGTGATCGACGCAGTCAAATGCTCGACTCAAGTCGCAAAAAAATACCCACTGAAAATTTATTAATATCCAAATCTTCAATCACCCTATCATAAAAAGCATGAATGGCTGTAATCGTAGATCGGTTAACTCTATAACCATGTTGCTGATTAGCTAAAATACTGTGCTTGTCTATATAGGAAATTAACCTGTCCAACATAGCATATTCAAAGAGCTTAGAAAAACTCGACGAAATTGATAATGGACGATAGTTAGTCACATCCATTTTGGAACCCTTTTTGTACAAAGGTATAACAGAGACACTTTTGAGATTAGCTGGAAATTTACCTAATTTAAATGACAAATTAATAAGAAAGGTGATAGGTTTTATTAGAGATTCGGAAACATTTTTGATTAAACTGCATGGCACCTCGTCCGGTCCAGCAGAAGTTTTATTTTTTATCTTTCTGAATAAATTTTTTACTTCAAATTCATGATACGGCATTACACACATACTGGAAGTGACGCTAATGTTATGAGTACAAACATGATTAGTATTAGGAATTTTTGAAACAATATTATGTACAGACTCAATGAAGTGCCGATTAAAGATTTCAGCAACCTCAGATGGCTCATCAACTAATTTATCATTATTACTCAAAACAATATTCTCTCGCTCCCTTAAATTACCAGACAATTCATTAATGACATCCCAGCCCATTTTTATTTGATTAGAAGAACCATTAATTTTATTTGTATAATAATCATGTTTGGCTTTTTCCAATAACTGAATATGTTTGTTTTTATGTTGTAAGTAAAAATCTTTCAAAATGGGATATTCCCTTTGCAATATATATAAATCTCTAACATTAGTACTAGAACGCTTTACCTCAGAGGTGACCCAACTTTTACTCCTCCTTGTTTTATACTTATTTAGTGGAAAACAAGCATGAAAGCAATCCATGAAAGCCGCAAGAAAATAATTGAAAGCGTAATCGATGCAGTCCAGCCTATACAGATCATCCCATGATATGTTATCCAACATCCGCGCAAATTTCGTAACATTTTGTTTATTATAGTCTCTTTTATAGTGGTACACATATTCGGATGTATTACGTAATGACATTAAACCTGGCAAGGACGCAAACAGTGCTCTGTGGTCAGAAATAGTATTATCCATAACACAAACACTACTAATACTAGTAGGATTCGAGAAAACATTGTCAATGACAGTTGCACAGTTGCAGATATGCGGAGACTGATTTTCTAGTGTTCCATTTGGCAACACTGGGGACGCGGCACGTGGAGGGGTCGGCAGGTAAACATCTGATACGCGTCTAGTACAAGTTTGAACACGTTAGAGTTGTTACGCTGTCCGTAGTGAATTTTTTTGCGAGAAAGGTTTTGTTAGTGCGTTCAAAGAATGAGTGACATCAATTTCGAACAACGTTGTGCTATCAAGTTTTGCTTCAGACTCGAATACAGTGCGACAGAAACATTTAGAAAACTACGTCAGGCCTATGGAGATAGTGTTTTGTCGAGAGCCCAGGTTTTGAGGTGGTTTAAGGCATTTTCGGAAGGAATGCATTCAATTGAAGACGAGCCTTCATCCTCAAGAAACGATGAAAATGTTGGGGGAATCCGCGATCTTGCGCGTTCAGATCGTCGTTTGACAGTCCGAATGCTCGGTGAAGAGTTGAATTTGACTCGCACAAATTTTGACCAATGAATTGGGGATGAGAAAAATGTATGCAAAAACGGTTCCGAAAAATCTTTCACGAGAGCAAATTAACACCAGAAAGGAAAGATGCCTTGACTTTTTGGGAGCAATTGAAAACGATTCGCATTATCTGGAACGTGTCATTATAGGCGGCGAATCTTGGGTGTTTGAGTATGACTCGCAAACCAAGCACACTTCAACCACTCCAAGGTCAAAAAAGGCAAGAATGAGCAAGTCAAAAATCAAATGCATGTAGATTTGCTTGTTTGATAGCCAAGAAAATTATTCACAAAGAGTTTGTGCCTCAAGGCCAAATGGTGAAGCTACATTTTTACCGAGAAGTCCTTGAGAGACTTCGCAAAAGGATCATGCCTGTGAGACTCTATCAACGAGTTTTGGCCAGTAAAAACATTCCTGTGGCTCCTCAGTCTCCTTATTCACCCGACTTGAGTCCATGTGATTTTTTTCTATTGCCAAAATTTAAAATTCATCTCAAAGGACGTCACTTTGGGATAGTGGAGAATATTCAAACAGCCGTAACAGACCAACTGAAAGCTATTCCAGTATCTGAGTTCAAGCACTGCTTTGAGGAATGGAAGAATCGTCTCCAGCGCTGTACGGCTTCCCAAGGTAGTTACTTTAAAGGAGACAATCTGAATTTGTAATTTTATTTCAATAAAAAGTTAGTAGTTATTAGTTAATTTACACACACTCACACAGAATTGGAAGATAGTTTTAATAATTTTTAAAAATAACCAGTTTATTTAAATTGAGCTCCTTAATTCTAAGGATAAATGTTAGTGAGAAATGTGTGTTGGTAAATCTACAACAATTGGTACGAAGTTCTTCACTGGATCTCTTGGTGCAGAAGTAGAACACTAAACACTTTAACCCACTAAACACCAAACAAGTTTTAACTAAAACACCCACGCGTTTCAATCGAAACGAAAGAAAATAAAACTAAATTAAAATAAAACCTACAAATAACAGGTAACCTAAATGTTATGCACGCTCAATCCGATACGCATCATTAATTTCCGATTAACGAAAACAATGACGAATACGGTATAGTGCCATTGTCACAATTCATTACACATGACTTATTTTTATATATTTCTAAACTTTCGAAAACATTTAGAAACTTACAATTGTTTATTTGTCTAATTAATTTAACATTCGTATGATCTATGTTGTGATCTGTTTCAAAAATGTGTTGGGCAACGCTCGTTTTCTCAATTCTATTAAATCTAAGATGAGCCATATGCTCTTTGAATCCAGGTGAGACTGCTCTCCTGGTTTGCCCAATATAGTTTTGATTACAATCTTTACAATTGATTTCGTAAATACCTGACTTTTCTAGAGGGTGTATTTTATCTTTAGGGTTACCGATGAGACTTCGTAAACTAGTCCCAGAACTGTAAACTATTCTGAGATCTAGCCCTTTGAAGATTTTACTCAAACCTTTAGTGATAAAGGGAGCGTAAGGGAGGGTCACAACGGGTGAAGCTTTGACATCCTCTCGAAAAGTCGTAGATTCTTTCACAGTTTTCTTATAATTAAACTTCCTAATTAACTTATAGATATGCTGAGGCTAGAAACCATTACAATTGGCCGTATCTTTTATAATTTCAAGCTCTTTCTCATACCTCGCCTTGTTCAAGGGAAAAGTGAGAAGTCTGTGGATCAAAAAATTCGGGCTTGCCATTTTGTGTTGAACACAATGATGGGAATCTGAAGGAATGTAGCGAAGTGTACTGGTTTCCTTTCTATACACGTCAAACTCTAATCTATTGTTATTTCTAATTACTAAAGTATCTAGAAAGAGTAGCTGACCATTTTCTTCTCTTTCACAAGTGAACTTTATGGTTTCGAAGCAATTATTTAATCTATTGAGAAAATCGTCAATATTACATGTTTTAGTGTCAAATATAGCGAAAATGTCATCCAGATACCTCAATCAAACCCTAGGAAAGTATTCGCCCTCAGATTCTAAGTCCTTTTCAAAACGGCTCATGAAAAGGTTCGCCAAAAAGGGCAACCATTGCCGTTCCTTGCAGCTGTTCATAAAAACTCCCGTTGAATTGAAAAATGTTCTGTTTCATACAGATGTCAGTTAAGCGAATATATTCCTGGACACATTGTTGACGCCTTGATAATGACAGCTTTGCTGTTGAAACGCGTCGGTGTTTTTAGTTAAAACTTGTTTGGTGTTCAGTGGGTTTAATTGGTACGAATGTATTTATTTGAAACTAAGTTCTCCACGTGTTGAAGAAACGATGTTTTAACAATAAAAATTATAAATATAATGTTAGATGAAAATAATTACCATATAGGATTTATAATATAAAAACAACTTAATATTTTATTGACCATAAGTGCTCGAAATCGCTAGTGAAATGTCTAAGAACGAAATTGGGTTTGATTTTATTCCTTTTAGTTAAATTATGGAAACTAATACAACTAATGAACAATGTTTATGTAGGACAAACTGTATACGATAAATATTAACGTTAAAGAGGACCTGAATCTTAATTTTTTATAAAAACCAATTTCTTTCCTCACGTATGAGCTGGGAATCAGGATGGAGATGTTCGGGACCTCGTCATAGAAGATATTATTTCCTCAGGATCTGTCTCGGGAATGGAGAAGGTTTGGATCCTGGTTCTTCAGAATATTGATTTTGGAAGATTCTTAATAGATCTTTGATAAAATTGGTAACATTTGGAAATTTAATAAGATGTCATGTGAGTATTTAAGTCCTCAAGGAAGGTTTTCCATTTTGTAGATTGTAAAATTTATGAAAAGTCATTTGGGTCAACTGTCAGATTTTAGTCCGGTTTGTCATACAGGGTTATCAACTTAAATGCTAGTTTTTATAATTTACCAACTTAACAATTCCTAGGCACATTGTTCAATAGTATATACTTCTTCCTGAAAAAATTATTGGACTCGTACTCAGCGCCATAGAGACGTTGCATTTCGGTTCGCCAACTCTTGAATCGGTTTTAGATCCATCCGTGTATCAGCGTACGGACAGCTCTTCTAATTTAGGTCCGTTAGACTCCCATGTTTGGTGGTCTTGAATTACCACTTCAAATTGTTTGTCGAAATCGCGAGTCCTCCTAATTCTTGAAAGATTTGGAGGTCTGCTAAATCTATTGATTTGAAATCATCATCATTGCTTTCCTCTTCACCTGCAGGTGCAGAGGAATCTGGTTTAATGGGACCTCCATCTGTTCAGTTGGTCTATGCCAGCAAATCGCTGCATCGTTTCTAGCATGACTGGTCCTCGTTGTTCGTTTGTTTTCGACCACCATACTAGGGAAACGTATGTAAATATGAGTCTGACTATAGTCAAGTCTCTCATGGTCTTCTCCGACATCTTCCGGTGATGACGTTGCTTGTGTCCCAGCTTTGCTTGTCTCCCAGCTTTGGAGCCACTACGAATAACTTTCTTCTCTTTCGTGAATGGTACTATGGCTATTTTGTATGAATTGATGTTCGGGATTTCCTGTAACCAGCACAGCTAAGTTTCGTATTTAGCTTACGATTAGTACAGTTGATAACCTTCCTTACACTCTAGTACCATTTTCCGCTTACGAATAAAATTTCAAGAGAATGGGGCTGTCTTTAGATCTTCTCAATTTATCATCACGTCAAAATGTCTGTTCATTATGTTTCCGATCATTTGATGAACTGCCTTCCATTGTTCTCTACTTGTTAATATTGTGTTAATTAAATCTCTTTGCAGCACCACATCCAGTAACCACCTTGCACATTGGTGTGTTCTTTTTTCTCAGAGTGGTGAAATGGTACATGTTATCAAGTCCACAGATTTATCTCACGTTGCAGTACTCTTGATTTGGCAGAGTAAATTTCTCTGTTATAGAAATCAGTTGTACCATACTGTGTACTGTAAGTATACACCGATTTCGATAGTGTTGAATATTTCCAAGGCTTGGACATGATTTTTTCCATGGCTGCCAATTTCGACTTTGATTTTCCAGTAATATATTCCACATGAGGCTCCAACAGAAAGCCAATTATTGGAGGATGACTCCTCCAGGATGACTTTAATTGCCATTCAACCGGAGATCTTTACTAGAGTCTCATTTGTTCTGAACATAAACTCTCTCGCATCCTACGCTTCCATGTTAATTAACAGGTCGTCCCCATAAGTGATAGCACTCACTCCAATCGTCCAATCTAAGTCTAACACACCATCATACGAAAAAATCCACGAATTGCTCGTTGAACTGCTTAACTAGTCTTCTTATTCATCAGATCTAGCTCCTAGTGACTTATTTTTGTTCCCTAATCTACAAATTGTGCTCGGAGGACGGAGCTTTTCCTCAAATGAGGAGGCCATCACCTGCGTAATCAGTTATTTTGCAGAGAAAAGCAAAAAATTTCTTGTGCCTTTGTTAGGTGGGAAACTTGTCAGATCACCCTTGTATATACGGTTAGATACACACATATATGTATGTAAAATGCAGTAGTTAGTAACATCCTCTATTTTATTAATTTTGTATTTAAAAATATCCCCTTAATTAACAGATATTAAATTCAATAGACATCGCGCAACATGACAATTCGATAATATATTTAATGATGAAAATTCAGCATAACTAAAAGTCACAGTCACAGACGACAAAACTAATTAATTTACTCGATTTTCAACGTATCCGTATCATCGTCTATAGAAATAGACATTTGTTTCGGTTAAAATTTCAATTGGTTTTCGTTTAAGGGAGACTCCACATCCGGAATATTTAATTAACGCCAATTATATCTAGTCTGTTTGTTAGCAATTTAGTATTTTTAGTTAATCTGATGTCGGTGGTATTGTAGATAACATTTTCCACGGGTTGCGAGTGCAATTAGTTCCGGGAAATGTTTCAGTACGTATTACTGGAAAGCATTGCAACCTATTATGTGAATTTGTATGAATTTTAGAGCGCGTATTACAAATTAATTATTACATGCATATATGAACTGTTTACTGAGATACCAGAAAGGTAGAATGGGAAAATTGATTTTAATCGTGATTTTGGCTTAGTTGATAGGTAGGTAATTATAATGTTGTTTCATTTGCGCTAATTTACATTGCTGTATACATATGTTCTTCAATGCAATCAAATCTCATTCAAATTAGTTTTTAATCTTTATTTATTTAATATTTAAAATAGAAATCCCCTTTTTAAAAACTTTCTTTTACATCTTTTTTATACATATTAGACCTAGCCCTCAGCGACGTTTTCTTATTCCCTAACCTGAAAAAACCGCTGGCAGGAAAGAGATTTCCCTCAAACTACAGATGATTATTTTGCAGACCTCGAAATATCCCACTTTTCCGACAGCTTGAAGAGACTGGAGCACCGTTTAAGGGGTCCATTAACTTGCCCTCCTCTCCAGTTGAGATATTTATCTCAAAAGCTAGTACCTGGTTGCTTAGAGCTAGCGCTAGCTAGCACCACCTCAACTTCCCCAATGATCGCACTTCTTTTCGGAAGGGGTGGGGAGAGCGAGTTAATGCTGGCCCCCACTATGTCGAGTACGACCTCCAAAACCTAGCACCAGATAGGATACCTAGCACCATCTGTTTTAGACTTAGCACCAAAATACTTTTCCAGAAAAAAATTATAAGAGTAACCATTAACTTGTTCCCTCCCCCAGTTGAGATATTTATCCGAAAAGCTAGCACCAGATTGCTTAGAGCTAGCACCACCCCGCAAAAAGCTAGCATCACCTCAACTTCCCCAATAAGCGCACTTCTTATCGGGAGGGGCCAAGTTAATGCTGGCCCCCACTTTGTCGCGTACGAGCACCAGATAGGATATACCTAGCACCACCTAGCACCATCAATTTTAGACCTAGCACCAAAATAAACTACTCAAAAATCATAATATTATCAATAAAAACCATGTTTTCATCCCCAGCCTCACGAAAGTCGACCACATATTGCTGAGTAATGTCATCTCTGTATATGTGTCCATTGACATTGTTTTGAAAGAGATGGAGGTTCGTACGTCCATTCAAACTAATGCTCGCCCACACCATGATACCACCGCCGCCAAAAAGCACCACAGCTTTTGTAAACCCGGGTCTATAACGGTCTCCTCGAGTTCTCCAGACCCTTATTATCACTAAATAAGCAGAATCTGGATTCATCGGTGTACAAACCATGCTCCCATTGAAAATTTTCTGCTAGTCGTTGGTTAACCCAAGCCCTTCTCGCCATTCTATTGGCATTAGTTAATTTTGGGCGTCTCACAGGCCTGCAGCTATGATGATCCATTTCCCTCAGACGGTTTGTGATGCTTTGATCCGAAACTCTAACTCCAGTGGCGGCAAGTAGCTGTGTTTGCAATCATATAGCCCTTCTAAACGGATTCATCCTTGTCTGAATTCGTATGTAGCGGTCTTGTCTCTGATTTATTTTCCTCTCAGATCCACTACCGGGTCTTCTCCTTGCAAATCCTGTCTGTTGAAATCTTGTTAGAGCCCTACTAACAACACTTGGAGACACATTAAAAATTGCGACAATTTCTGATCGAAATTGCTACGCAATTAAATCAAAAGTTTCTTTATTTAGATGACGTCTTGGCATCGTGAAAATGTGACGTTTAAAATGAATAATATTTGTAAAAAAATGCGATTTTTTTAATTTTGCATTCCAAATTAATTTAAGCTTAAAATACAAGATTCAATATTTTATCACACAGAAAGACATTTACCAAATAAAATGTCCACAAACGACTGTGGGCCTTCTAATTTATCTATAGTTTGGGAAAATACGTTAAATTTAATCAAATTAATTAGATCTGGAAAAAAAAGATCTAATTCCCTATGCATTTTTGAGTAGTTTAGTTTCCCAGAAAAAATTGTTAAACTATATGAGTAATCATTACCTTGCTTCTCCCCCTCTTCCTTCCCCCCAATTTGAATACTTATTTCAAATGCTAGCACCAGATTGCTTAGCACTAGCTAGCACCACCATGCAAAAAGCTGGCTCCACCTAAAGTACCCTAATAATCGCAATTCTTTTTTATACTATTTCAAATAATACCAATTGTACATTTTACATTCATTTAAATCAAGAGTTCTTTAGATGAAATTGTTATAAATATATCACTTCAGCCTTTGACACATTTGTTAGTAACATTCAATTTCTTAAAAGGTAGTTTTGTCAGATCAATTAATGACATTTATACTTGAATTATTGGGATGTGTAGAAGTTGTTCCTGGTAACTTTAAAACGCGCGCGATTTTAATATATTTTTATATTATATGCGTTGGCATGTTTTTAAATAAGCAAAATTATTTACCAAAAAAAATGAAATATTGGCAGAATAAAATTGAGCTTTACTTTGGAACAGACCGACAATTCATAATAATATATCAATAATAATGGCAATCTCTTTTCTTCATGTCGAAATTGAAAAATTTGGAAACCCTTCTTGAGAAATGTAGTCTTCAGGCTTTCAAGGCCGCTGTTGATGGCTGCTCTTCGGTTCTCGGGTTCTCTGCCGTGTAGAAAAGTTGTGGTACTTAACGTTTCGATCATCTTGTCGTGATCTTCTTCAGAAGTGAAGTGACTGGTTGGCCGAGGATCGGGTTTATATATAGCCGTGCGTTGCTTGAGGCGTGACCGTTCCGGTTTGTTGAAGCGTATCCGTAGTTCCTCGTTGCGGTTGGAAGAATCCTTTCCAAATACTGGGTAGCTGTAATCCGTCGTCTCTGTTGATGTTATTCGGATTCTTCTGTATTTCGATGGTTTCTCTGTAGACTCTTCTCCAGTAATGTGGTTCCGTTGCTAGTTTCCTGCATTTGTCGAAATTGATTCCGTGTTTGATGTTTGTAGAGTGTTCTGCTATTGCTGATTTGAGAGTATATTCGTATTTAGTATCTCGTATATGTTCTTTTAATTCTGGTGCTGATGTTTCTGCCTGTTTGACCGATGTACACTTTTCCACAAGTGCAGGGAATCTCGTATACTCCTGGATTTTGGAGCGGAGGTGTAGGATCTTTGGGTGAAGGTAGTTTGGTGGATAGTTTCTCAGGAGCGTTGAAAATTACTTTGACCTTGTGTTTACGTAGTTTTCTTCCGATTTTGTCCGTACATCCTTTGATGTATGGCAGGCAGGTCGTTCCAATGGTGTCCGTTGGTTCCTCTTTATGTTTGGGTTGCTTGTTGATGGTTGCCGTGATGTCCTTGAGTCTGTAGTTGTTTTGTTGTAGTGTGTTCTTTAGATGTTGCAGTTCAGCTTCAAGATGTTCTTTATCTGATGTAGTCTTGGCCCTGTGTACTACTGTGTTTAGGATACCGCGTTTCTGTGCTGGGTGATGGTGAGAGTTTGCGTTGAGGTAACGGTTTGTGTTGGTCGGTTTACGGTACACCTGGTGTCCCAAAGTTTGGTCTTCCTTCCTCTTTAAAAGCACGTCTAAGAAAGGTAGGTAGAAAATACAATTTACTATGGAACTGGAGAAGGATGGCACCCCTGGGAATAAAAACCGGGCCAAAATATCCTAAATTTAGATTTTCCGATAATTCCGGTCTATATGTCATACGGTTCAACATATACAGTGTGCGCACGTTCGACCTGCTGATAGATGCATTAACAATGTGTGGCCAACTGCAATTGGGAAGCGCTACGTTATCCTCTTTCTGACGCTCTCGCTGTATTATCAATTCCTTCGCAACACCTTGATAACTGAGTCTAATATGCACGTACGCAGGCGCAAGTCTGTTGCTATCTCAAATGTACGAGGATTCTGTCGTGCTTGAGCACTTCAATCTGTTGATAGGGTCTTCAATGTGTTAGAGCAGGCATAGGATTTTAATATGTTAGATAAAGAGATACAATAAATGCATTCGTCCAAGCAAACAGTACCGATATACGTTTCCTGTGTTAACTAAGGGATGTCTCTTCGTTGTTCTTTTTCATCTTACACTAAACGTATCAGCAGGTCATGCGCCCGGTATAACGGGCTACCTGCAATTTAGTTTAGAAGGCCTTGCAAAGTTGCATTGAAAAGTGGGGGTTCCTCGGAGTGTCGTATATTACGGGCTAAGTGCCATTATAACATCACAAGTAACTGCGTGGTGCGATGTTAATGTCTCTGGTGGTGTGGGATGCAATAGCAGGGTAGTGTGTTACGGTATCGTATTTGACAGCAAAATGAGTGATGTGGCAAGTAGTTCCGTGAAACCTGCTAGAAGAAAAAGAGTAGGGGGTAAGGTTGTATACAAGATTAAAGGAAGAAAAGGCGAAGTGAGGGCAAAAATTACGTTAATAAACGAGGACGTTTAGTGCAGGCAAAACAACCGCCTGAAAATAAAGTAACTATTGTTTATACATTGTTCTTCCCTATTATGATAATGTGTCGTCTGCGCTGATCTGTCAACACATCAGCGCAGATCACGTGATAATAGTTTAAATAGTGTCATGAACGGGAAATATTGTTTCTTACAGGCTGTATGCAAGTGCAAATATCAATGTATAACTGTACCACACGAACATCAAGTAAAACTGTTTCATAGTTTTTATGCAATGAAAGACAATTCAAAGCAGAATTCGTATCTCATGGGCCTACTGTCGGTGACAAAGGCTAAGAGACGAAGACATGGGAGATACGAGGACTTTCAAACTAGCTGAAGGCAGGCTACTGTATATTTTCAAGTACCTAATGGATCTAGGAACATCATACAGGTCTGCAGATAGACTTTCACTTGCACATATTTCAGATAACTAAGAGACGAATAGAAACATTAGTTGCTCTGAAGAAGAAGGGCGATATTGTTTACGTAGAGAGGCGAGGAAATGCAACACAATATCGTACGTTTACTCCTGATGATGAATCTCTGGTAATTGAACAAGTCAATTCGTTACCCCGAGAACAAAGCCACTATTGCAGGAGGAAGTAAGGAATATCTAAGTCAAGACTTAAACATTAGTCGATTATACAGGGCCTTCTAGGAAAAAACAGCCCCAGTCCAACGTTACCTATCGCTATTATTATCAAATCTTCAACAGAAAATTCTCTAACCTATGCTTTCATCGTCCCCGGAGTGATACTTGTGCAACTTGTGATTTACTTCATATGCAAACACGATCGGAGCCTAACAACAATGAGGCCAAGATGAAGTTACAGCTTCACCATAGAAAGGCGGAAAGGGCAAGACCTTGCATGAAGGAAGACACTCAAGAGTCTCAACTACCAACGAGTGGCACTTGTACATTTGCAATAGATCTCGAACAAGTGTTGTCTTTGCCAATACTAACGCATAGTGACATGTATTATCTGGGCCAATTGTCTTGTTATAATGTATGCCTTCATGTAACAGATAATAACAAGGGCAATATGTTTCTATGGCACGAAGGCATAACAGGCCGTGGGGGCAATGAGATCGCATCATGTATTTTGAAAGCAATCACATCCTGCAAAGTAATGTACAAAAGAAAATTGATAATATAGAGAGACAATTGCGTTGCCCAGAATAAAAACGACATGCTGATATTTTTATGGATGTATTTAATTGCAAAGAACCATATCGACGAAGTCAACCAGAAATACTTAATTTCCGGTCACTCTTACTTGAGTTGTGACCGGGACTTCGCCCAGATAGAAAAGAGGAAACGACTAGAAAAGTGTGAAGTTCCGTTTGATTTAATAAAAATGATATTGTCGGCCACGCCTAAGAACCCCTTTATAGTGACTGTTACGAATCCAGAAGACTTTTTTGATTTTAAGGCTGCAGCAGATCAGTATATCACTACTACAAAATTAAAAATCTCACAAGCACAATGGATTCGAGTTGAAGAAGTAATTGATATATCGAATTGTAATTACATTCTCAATTAATATTAAAGGATATATTAGTGTAAGTTTAATACAATTATAAAAAAAATTGAATTGAATTATTCGTATATCAATGTATTTTTTCTCAAGCTGCAACAATTCTGTTCAAGAGCTAGTCAAGAGTTGAAAAATTAGTAAAATTCAAGCGTGAATTAAATTATTATAAATAACGCTCAAATTATTGATATAAAACTAAACTTTAAAATTTAATCAAATTTTAAAGTTACCTTTGAAGTAGATAATTAAATTTTACTTACTTCAAAAAAAAAAAAATCCTATCTGGTGCTAGATTTTGGTGGTTCTACGCGACAAAGTGGGAGCCAGCATTAACTTGTCCCCCTCCGCCTCCCGAAAAGAAGTACGATTATTGAGGAAGTTGCGGTGGTGCTAGCTCTTTGGGGGGTGGTGCTAGCTGGTGTTAGCCCTAAGCATTCTGGTGCTAGCTTTTTGGATAGATATCTCAACTGGGGGTGGCCAAGTTAATGGTTACCTACTCTTATAGTTTAACAATTTTTTTATGGGAAAGTATTTTGGTGCTAGGTCTAAAATTGATGGTGTTAGGTGGTGCTAGGTATGTCCTACCTGGTGCTAGGTTTTGGAGGACGTACGCGTCAAAGTGGGGGCCAGCATTAACTTAGGGTGGTGCTAGCTGGTGCTAGCTCTAAGCATTCTGGTGCTAGCTTTTTGGATAGATATCTCAACTGGGAGTGGACAAGTTAATGGTTACCTACTCTTATAGTTTAACAATTTTTTTATGGGAAAGTATTTTGGTGCTAGGTCTAAAATTAATGGTGTTAGGTGGTGCTAGGTATGTCCTACCTGGTGCTAGGTTTTGGAGGTCGTACGCGTCAAAGTGGGGGCCAGCATTAACTTAGGGTGGTGCTAGCTGGTGCTAGCTCTAAGCATTCTGGTGCTGGCTTTTTGGATAGATATCTCAACTGGGGGTGGACAAGTTAATGGTTACCTACTCTTATAGTTTAACAATTTTTTTATGGGAAAGTATTTTGGTGCTAGGTCTAAAATTGATGGTGTTAAGTGGTGCTAGGTATATCCTATCTGGTGCTAGGTTTTGGAGGTCGTACGCGACAAAGTGGGGGCCAGCATTAGCAGGTGCTAGCGCTAAGCAATCAGGTGCTAGCTTTTGAGATAAATATTTTAATTGGGGGGGGAGAGGGGGAGGGCAAGTTAATGGACCCTCGTTTGAAAAAGTGTACTGTTCTTCGAGGAGAATACTTATGTACATCGACAAATAAAAACCACACCAATACCGTGTTTCTCTTGTCGATTTCGGAAACATTTCAATAGACTTTAAATGTCAAATTAATGCGTACTCTTATTTTAGGACAATTTATCGTCAAGCACAACATTTTATTAACAAACAATGTATGCAGTACCTGCAACCACGGACGTGGCAATTTCCGAAAATCGACTACATATTCTGCAGTCACTAGAATATTTACTACATAGTTAGGTATAGTGGAATAGTTCCATTAGTGGCGGCATTTATGCAAGGCAGGCAACAATATAATATATTCGTTAGGCACACATATGCGAGTTCTAACGCGCCCGTGTGCTTTGTGTGCGATGTTGATTTAACCTGTTTCGATAATGCATACTCAAGTAGAACATACGTAGATGTTCTACATATGTAACATACATATCTAACTCTCGTTTCCACTAAATTAAATAGCTCAAAACAAACGGTACGTAATTCTAATTATGTACAACCGGATAAGTTCCACCGTCTTTGCTCGCGAAAGCGTAAAGCAGATACATATATATGTGTATAAAATAATATTTACTTTACTATGTGTATATATGTATATGTACATATATGCGACTGGGAGACAATGTTGAATTAGATCTTATTACGTTTATATCTCGATTTTCGGATGTTATATTTGTATAGATATGTTATATCTAGGAACTAGACATAAATTAAACTAATTTGTGACATCTTTAAGGGAACTGCTATTGTTGCTTTGCTAGGGTGTTTTAGTTAATCGTTAATGGGATTGCTAAGATTGTGATGCATTATAGAAGAAGAATTATTATTATTTACTAAACTGTAATACAAAAATTAATTTGCGCTTACAAAATCAGTAACAGTCAAGGATGAACATCTTAAACGTGCCAAGAATGATTTGGAGGTGACAGAATGGATTTATTTTTAAAGTATTTCCAAACATTTTCTGGAAACTACCAAGACACCGCAGTTACTGTGATTTGGAAGACTGTAGGCTCCTAAATAACAGATGACAGAGGAGGGACACAATTTAGTAGAAAACTATATAAGTTAGGGTGCCAAATGTCGTTTAAAATTCATTTTTTGCGGTCACATTAGGATTTATTTCCTGTTAATTTAGAAAAAAGTGAGTGATTAATAAGAGGGGAGGTCGCATTAAGATATAGCAGAAATAGGAAAACGATATCAGGGCATCTGAGATCCCGTCATGACGGGAGACTATTACTGGTTCCTTATTAGAGAAGACAACAGCCAACATGAAAAAAAGAAATAACTCTATGCAAAACTTTGATATGAATATCATGAGAAACCTATACTTTTTCTTCCTCTTTAACTCCCACTTTTGGGGGTAGAACAGCGCAGAATTAACGAAAAGGCGTCTCAATATTCTTACCACCCTTCACTCTTCTCCTTTCCATTAGGGAGTATGTGGGGTGTGGTGAAAATATTGAGGCAGCTTTCTGTTGATTTGACGTCGTTCCATTTTTGTTCTATTTTCCTCCGTTCTGATGTAAATATTTCAATAACTTTTATATTTGAAACCTAGGGACGGACAGTTGAGTACAATTCTTTAAAAAATTTAGGGGCACTATCGGGTTTTATTAGTGATGTTTCAATGTATCCATGTCCTGATGTACCTGTGGTCTCCCATAATCCCTCAGCTTATTTTGATTCCAGAAACGTATGATATCGGTTTTTCGAAGTTCTTCACTGGACCTCTTGGTGCAGAAGTAGAACACTAAACACTTTAATCCACTAAACACCAATCAAGTTAGGAAATTAAGAAAGCTAGGTTGCTTTTTTTAAAATAAACATCATGTTCCGATGAGTACCATTAACATACATAGTAGAAAATCATTCCTCGCAAACTTTTAGTGAACGGGAACTTAATCTTTTGAATAAAGGATTGAAATTTGGTTTGCAGACTCGTGAATCGAACGTTGAGTGGGTTATTGCCGGGATAGAATCCTCTATCCAGCGGTTTCCTGAGCCCACAAAACAGTTCGTTAGGGAGGCCCGCAAACATACTATTTAAAAAAATTTGAAATCCTATAAATCACCTCAGAAATCCGAAAACATTAAAATCATTAAAACTTTGCGGGAAAAAGATTGTTTTTATTTGAAAGCTGACAAAGGAAACAAGGTTGTTATTTTAGATAAAGAGGACTACTATGATCGGGTTAATGACCTGTTGACTACTGGTCCTTATAAGTCAATTTCAAAAAATCCTTTACCGACAATGATTAGAGACGTCAACAATGTGTTTAAAGCTTGTAACAACCTTGTTACTGCCGATGTTAGACCTAAGCTACATGTTTCCAATCCTGTTATCACTAAATTATATTGTTTACCTAAAATTCACAAACCTGGCAAGTCGGTAAGGCCAATTGTTTCGGCAATTGACGCACCGACTTATAAGGTTTCCAAATGGCTGACCAATGAATTTAATAATTTGCCAATACGACAACCTAGTTTTGCAGTAAAAAATTCGTTAGAATTTATTAAAGAAATTCAAAATATTCAGTTGCTGGAGGGTGAAATATTGATTTCATTTGATGTTAGTTCTCTCTTTCCTAGTGTACCTATTCCAGACACCTTGACATACCTCGAGGACTTGTTGCTTCAAATAGTTTGAGTCAACAATGTGTCCAGGAATATGTTCGCTTAACTGACATCTGTATGAAACAGAATATTTTTCAATTCAACGGGAGTTTTTATGAACAGCTGGAAGGAACGGCAATGGCTTACTCGTTGTCGCCCTTTTTGGCTAACCTTTTCATGAACCGTTTTGAAAAGGACTTAGAATCTGAGAGCGAATACTTTCCTTGGGTTTGGTTGAGGTATGTGGATGATATTTTCGCTATATTTGACACTAAAACATGTAATATTGACGATTTTCTCAAATAAATAATCGGTTCGAAACCATAAAGTTCACTTGTGAAAGAGAAGGAAACGGTCAGCTACCCTTTCTAGTAGAAAGTAGTAGTGTATAGAAAGGAAACCAGTACACTTCGCTACATTCCTTCAGATTCCCATCACTGTGTTCCACACAAAATGGCAAGCCTGAATTTTTTGGTCCACAGACTTCACACTTTTCCCTTGAACAAGGCGAGGTATGAGAAAGAGCTTAAAATTATAAAAAAATGCGGCCAAGTGTAATGGTTTCCAGCCTCAGCGTATCTATAAGTTAATTAGGAAGTTTAATTATAAGAAAACTGTGAAAGAATCTACGACTTTTCGAGAGGATGTCAATGCATCACCCGTTGTGACCCTCCCTTACGCTCCGTTTATCACTAAAGGTTTGAGTAAAATCTTCAAAGAGCTAGATCTCAGAATAGTTCACAGTTCTGGGACTAGTTTACGAAGTTTCATCGGTAACCCTAAAGATAAAATACAACCTCTAGAAAAGTCAGGTATTTACGAAATCAATTGTAAAGATTGTAATCAAAAATATATTGGGCAAACCAGGAGAGCAGTCTCATCTAGATTCAAAGAGCATATAGCTAATCTTAGATTTAATAGAATTGAGAAATCGAGCGTTGCCCAACACATTTTTGAAACAGATCACAACATCGATCATACGAATGTTAAATTAATTAGACAAATAAACAATTGTAAGTTTCTAAATGTTTTCGAAAGTTTAGAAATATATAAAAATAAGTCATGTGTAATGAACTGTGACAACGGCCCTATCCCGCATTTGTCATTGTTTTCGTTAATCGGAAATTAATGATGCGTATCGGATTGACCGTGCATAACATTTAGGTTACCTGTATGTGTAGATTTTATTTTAATTTAGTTTGATTATCGCCTAGATAATGACAGCATTGCTGTTGAAACGCGTCGGTGTTTTAGTTAAAACTTGTTTGGTGTTTAGTCGGTTAAAGTGTTTAGTGTTCTATATCGGATTTTATTAATTTGTGCGATAGAAATCTGACCTATTCTATAGCTTTCTGTCTATTTTCTGTTCTGTACCACATTAACGATTATGTTTCAAACTGATTAACGCTAGAGCATGGAAAACTTTACTAATACGTAATGATAATGCTAAATCTTTTCCTTTTAATAGTTCTGATGCTTCTGTAGAATTCTTTTTATTAATCTTTCAGTTTTTTTCTTCCACTTCCTTACATCTTTTGGTGCTTTCCATTTGATGCTAAATAACATTTAATTTTAGAATACCATATCACAGTTCTAATAAAACTTGTTTCAATTTTTTAATTAATTAAAAATTTTTATTATACTTGTTACTACTACTACTTTATTGTAGTAAAGAATCACTCTGTAGATATATACATGGACTTTTATATGTAGACTAGAATATTTTAGGCATTTCTATTAGAAATGTATGCAGGAAAGCAGTAGAAAGGTTGCTTCGCTATTAGAAACTCACCAACCGATGTAATAAATCGACTGTCAGCACACATACAAAATACTGATGGAAACATCACATTAGGTAATTGGTATACATACTAGTTATTTGCTGGAAAAGCTCTGTAGGCTCGTATAACCAACATCGGAATTGTAAGAACAAATAAACTAGAGCTACCAACCCCTCTCCCTCTCCCTCTCTCCTCCACCCTATAGTACGTAATTTCCAAAAAGCAATAGGAGAGGGATCGAGTACATTTGGTTTTCAGATACAGGACAAAATTATCCTTGATTTCTATGTACTTAAAAAGGGAAACTACAGTATGTTTATTATCAACAACATATCTGAAGATTTCTGCAGTGAATGTATCGATCTCATCTTCCTATCTCTCAATTTTTCATTAAAAAAATTCTCTGTTTTAATTATATCTTTTGAAGATCATAGATTATTTATTATTGTAGTACAGATATAAACAATTAGATATATACAAATTGGAAAGTCATTATTACCAATTAAAAATCAATAATGTGACATATAGCACATGGTTCATCGGAGACGTGCTGAGCGACATGCATGCACCTGATTTTCTTGCATCGATTGAATGTCACAGCATTCTTAATACGCAGTACGGCTCTTTTCAGGCCACCATTGGTTAAAACCAGTTCATATAGAAACTCTACCATACTTCGACTTAAATAATAATAATTACAACATAAATTATAACTCAATCAACATTTTCAGTAACACTTTTCGTTCGTTTTAACTAAAAATTAAAATCAATCAATTGGCTAACACACAACAGTAATGCAGTAACTTCCTCCATTGTGCGTTTCTCTTTTATTTCCTATACTGAAATTTTGCTCTTGTTTTCCATTTTTTTCTTAAATATTTTATTGTTTGTGTTTTGAAAATCATATGAACATAAAATTATTGTGTCCTCGATACTATTGCTAGCTTCATCCTGTTTGTTACCCAACTATTGTAAATCGTCTGTTGCGTGTACAGCAGACGATGACGGGTCGCCGATCCGTACATGGTGCTACTACATCTCCTGTACATTTACAACAACACCCGTTTGCAGATCGCACGTGTTGTACAGACAGAAGAAGAGCTCCACATACCCCCATAGCTAGAGACCTGTTTTTCTGCTGGATGGCCTGCTTGGTGTTGTGCAGGGTACCGAGCCGGCTGCCGTGCCCGAAAATGACGTCACAGCAGGCTCCGCTGCTAGTCTTTGGTGATCGGTTCGGTGCTATGTTTCCAGCAGGCTTGCACGAAAACAGCCAATAAGAACGCAACATTTCAGCACACATGTGCAATGTCAGCAGATATTCACGAGTCTACACAGCTATTTGTTTGGAGCAGGTGTGCAGGAAAGGTATACCTACTATCATGTCAAAGTCGCAACAGTCACAAGATACGTCTCAAAAGTGGTCTAAAGACCACATTCTTATAAAGATGAGGAGTGTCTATGTGCTGTGAGGTCTTCGAATTACCACAATAAATTAAATTTGCGAAAGGCGGCTCTGGAGAGGGTTGGAAATAAAGTGAGGTTATGCCTATCCTAATTCGTCGAACAACATTGCCAGAACATATCTTCCACTACTACTGACTATAATGAATGAGATGTCATTGGTTTACGGCGACTCTTATCCAGGAAAAACCATGGTGTACAATTGGCATAGTTTATTTAAACAAGGAAGGGAATCCCTTGAAGGCGACCCGAAGCCGGGCAGGAGCATTGAGGTGACCACGCCAGCACTTATCCAAAAAGTTGAAAAAATTGTACTCGAAGATGCTCGACTAAAGAAGAAACAACTCGCAGAAATGGTTCGAGTATCCGATACAACAATTTTTAAAATCCTACACGATCATCTCGGCATGTCTAAGGTCAGCGCAAGATGGGTGCCGAGAATGCTCACGCCGCCGCAAAAACAACAGCGCGTAAAGTGTTCGCGTGCATCTTTGGACCTCTGTAATGAAGACAAGGATGGTGTATTGAGTCGAATTGTTACTGGAGACAAAACTTGGGTTCATCATTATAAACCTGCGTCCAAACAAGACTCCATGCAGTGGCATAAAAAGGGCACCTCCCAAGAATTTTAAAGTGTCACAATCAGCTGGAACTCATGGCAACGGTATTTTGGGACTCGGAAGGAATATTGTTGATTGATTATAAAGATAAAGGTGTTTCTATAACCGAAGAATATTACGCTTCAATATTAGAGCGACTAAAAGAAGCCATTAAAGAGAAAAGACGGGGAAAATTGACGAAAGGTGTGCTGCTTTTGCACGACAACGCGCCCGTCCACAAGAGCCGCGTTGCGTTAGCTGCCCTGCATAAGGTGGGCTTCGAAATTGTGAATCACCCACCCTACAACCCAGACCTGGCCCCGAGTGATTATTACCTGTTTCCGAAAATGAAAAAAGAGCTGCGGGGTAAAAAAAATACTGCCGATGATGAAGTCAAGGAGGCAGTTTCGGCGTATTTTGCAGATAAAGAGAAATCATTTTTTTATGAGGGTATAAATAAATTAATTGAAGGATGTGAAAAATGTATCCGTCTTGCAGGTGAATATATTGAAAAAGAAAAATAATTTGGTTTTTTATTTCCACCCCTTATCCCCCATTCCGCGAATATAAAACGCTCCCTCGTATTTGTTTAAATAAACATAGTATAATGTTTAATCTGATGATTTTACTAGTAGAGCATTTTTGTAATGTATACAATTGTTGCTATTGTACCTCTAATGTAAATACGTACAATATATAGTTTCAATTCGAATGCATATATAAACACAAACATATTTTAACAATGTACTAAATGAATTAATCTATTCGTATTTATTTCATCATTTCCTATTATTTATTTTAAATCAATGAATTTCCTTTAAATTCTCCAATACTTTTAATAAATGCCAATTTATTCTTAAAATTCTTCGCTTATTTGAAGCCCTCACAATTTTTAATCACACACGATATATTATATATCTGTTCGTCTGTCGTTAATCGCTGAATCGGAGATAAAATTGGAATTTGGGTGAACGACATTGACGCGATTCAAGATAAACGTGGAAGCTATTATTCTCTAAGAAAACGAATGCTACTGTGGATTTTTGCGAGATTTAATGTCAATATTATTTCCCGAAACGTGTAGTCTAGTAATACAACGTCTGCGACACAATCATGGTTTCAATTTAACACGGCGGTAACGATTCGTTGTAAATTACGGCCTACACACATTAGTTCCGTAACACAACGTATAATTCATATCAGCTCATCATGCAAGCATTAACTAGATATACATACATTGTTAAAGCCAATGTCAGCTAGTGAAAAACATCGATTAATCGGCGGTGAGCTGAACTGCCCGGATAAATACGGACGTGAGAGCTACCGATCTATCAGGAGAATGTTTAATTTTGTTCCGGTAATTACTGTTTAATATCTATTAATTAGCTATCTGTAAATAGGAACACGCTCTTCGTGTACATACATACAAGTTGAACGTGGAAAGCTGACAGGGAGAGATTGCTGGTAAAACAATTTGATTTTCTAGTTCGCGCTTCGTTAATTACAGGTTTGAGATTTTCTGATGCCGATTCCATGTTAAAAATAAATCTCGTTTAAATAGATACATCTACTCTATACGATACTGAGCTAGCTCGTTTTAGTGATGATTGTTTTCTATTTTAAAAAGGAGCTTTAACATGTTTCAGAGAAAAGCAACCAAAGGAGAAATAATTCAGTCATCTTGTCAATTAATATCATTAATTAATGTTTTTTAATTTTCTTCTTTTATATTGATGAAATAGTATCTTAGGTGTTACTTTCTTTCTGAGGCGTACAACTGCAATTGCCTCCTAAATTGTACTGTTTGTCAAGATTACAACTACAGCTCTCATTGTCGAAGTTATGTGTGCAAATGTTTTTTTAAGGGTTTTGAACAACATCACTTCGCCATAAGCAATGTTGCGCTATTAATTGTACCCAAACGGAGGCTGAAATATCAATCACTTAGAATAGTGCCTTAAACGTGGTCAGTCGCTCTTACCTCTGCGATTATCGTGCAGAGAAGGCTATCTAATCTTTCAACAAATAACACGTTCTTAAGTTGTAAGACGTGAGTAATTTGCTTTTCACTTTGTTGCATCTATTTTGGTGGTTAATAGTTTGAGTGCCTTGGGGAACCATAAAGGGCTTAAAAGTTTTCTAGAAATATTCTCCTTTTTGCAGTTTCATTTTGCAGCTTTTTGTTGTGTGTTGCAGAAAGGTGCAAGGTTCAATGAGCTATGACTGAGGTACACTGCCGGAAGATAATCAATATAGACTGTGGCTTCAATATGAGATGTTTGTATAGTCTTGCTGAACCAGTTGCAGATCTGCATTTGTCTGATCTCGGTGAGAGTATATTTATCTTTGGAATCAAATAATTCTTTTCGTGAATCATAAATCTCTACAACTGGTTTAGGTGTAATTTTAAATTTTTTATACAGGGTGAGCCACTAAGCGAAGTAAGTGGCTGTACCTCGGAAACTACTCGTCCTAGGTTGTGCTGGAAAGAGTTTTCGTATCTGTCTTAATAAGGGAGAGATAAGACCATCCATTTTATTTTGAAATTTAATATTTTTGTTACTATTCAACCTATTTGAATAATCCTGGACTCGTTTGAAGGAGAATTATATGGGCTTTAAAGACCATATACAGAGTGTCTACTTAAGTTAGCCTCATATAGAAAACTATGATATTATAAGTTTTACGAAAAAAAAAATTCTTTATAAAAATCTCTGCTTTCGAAAACAATAATATTCAGCTATTTACGTTTGACATCGAATGTATAGGGTGTCTACAATGCGAAAAAGTTCGATAGGATTTTTTTTAACATTTTAATTTTAAATTAAATTTTGCAAATCCTACTTGTGGACTCTTGTGGATCTCTTATCTTAATTAATAAAATTGAAGCGGTAAAAAAATTCTTATCGAACTTTTTCGCATTGTGGACACCCTGTACATTCGATGTAAAATGTGAATAGCTGAATATTATTATTTTCGAAAGCAGAGATTTTGGAAAAGAATTACTTTTTTTCGTAAAACTTGTAATAACAAAGTTTTCCATATGGAGTCAAATTAAGTAGACACACTGTATATTTATGTATATTGCACATTTCATTAGTTTAGAACAGATGAACTAGAGATCATTTTCTCCAGTGGTAACTTATTTTTACGATTTTCTTTAAAAAATTAAATGGAATATTACGAATACTTTTGTATTAGTGGATTCTTAAGCAGCATTAAATTACTCATATTCTACTGAAAACAGCATCTCGATATCTCTATCCATTTTCAACTTATCTCATGAAAAAAGTAAAAAACGCAGCCAAGCAATAACAGTGATAAGTTGGCTTTGAAAACACTGTATCTATCTAATGATAATATTAGGAAGAAATGTGAAATTATTTCGTTTTAGGTTGATTTTGACTTTTATTCATATTGTCGTCATTTAGGCCATTGGCACTTGAGAATGATCAACGAAGAATATGCATAATTTCTATTACTGCTCTGCTTAAAATCCCCACTTGATGGGGGAAGTGCAACACCAGAAATGGTGAGGTGTCAATATTTGTTGCAGCATATTAAGAGATACGATCATTGCAACCCCTCACTGGTGATGTATTTTTAAAGTTCCTTCACACAGAGTGAGCAGTTCTATTGGAAGACATGCTCCATCAAACCAGACAAAATATGTTCCTCCAACTTGATTCTTCAATTAACGTTTGACGATAGTTAGATGAAATATATCCGATGACTAAGAAAAGCGAGCCTCTAGGTCAAATAGTTTCCGAGATATTAGTGGCCCATCCTGTACAAATAATTTTATATTTCATCTGGTTCGGTAGATGTTTTACCGGAAAAGTCTCAGTACTTCCATATAATAGTATTTATGAAAAGGCAACTCTTATGCTACCAACCTACTTTACTTCCTTTTTCATTTAGGTGGTCACTTCGAATCTTATATAAAGCTGAACCAGTAGAAAACAAATTTGGTTGCTTTCGGGGTAATAACATAATTTTTGAAGCGACTGGTGACTGGAACAAATGTGATGTGATATGTCAGAATATATTAAGAATTTTCTTCAGCATTTCTCTATTAGTTAATTTTGTTTTTAAAAAGATTTTCTTGATATGACCCAGTTTGTCATAATTATAACTTTCAAATGGGTCGATAGCTGTAGCTATGAATCATGGCATACATTCAATAAGCAAGACTCCTTCAACATCCCAGAAAACAGTTACCATCAGTTTTTTCCAGAAAATTGTGTCTTGGCCTTTTTGGGTGGTGGAGAGCCCTTATGAACTCACTGCATGGATTTTTGTTTAGTAAAGGGGTCCCAATGATGTACCCAAGTCTCATCCTCGGTGATAATTCGAGATAGAAATGTTTTGTACCTCTCCAACTCGCCCAAATTTTCTAGAGAAACTTCTTTTCTCTACAGTTTTTGTTCAGGTGTAAGCAATCTGGATATCCACAGTGCAGACACCTTCTTCATACCCACATCGTCATGCAAAATTTTGAAGACATTTGCTTCGGATATACAGACTTTATTACCAATAGAGATCTTTACACGCCGATCTTTCAGTACCAAATTTTCGAATTTTCGCACAATGTCTTCAGTTCGAGCTTCAACAGGTCGTCCGGACTTCGGGTCATAATTGATTGACTCTCGCCTCCACCGAAAGAGTTTAGACCAATATTTTACTTCACAATAAGATGATGCATCTTCCCCATACACAGCAACCATTCTTTCATGAATTGCTTTTGGACCATTGCGTTCTTTTGTCAGGAATTTTATTAGGCGGCGATGTTCAACCTTAGTTTTACTCATTTTATCGAGAAGTAGACTGCCTCATATCTCTGTAAACAGCACAAACTAAGCACAACTTAGCACATGTACTTCTAACAGTGACAACAATTTTTCAATAATTTGTTTGACATCGTCTCTTTTTTGTTTCATAGTTTCATGTTTGTTCGTATCAATATTAGATATTTAGGAATACGAATATTTCAGACATTATTCGAAATTAATCATATCATCGTATAGATAGTTATATCGACGTATAGAATTCGCAATTAATTAATTCCACATCCATTAAAATTATTAATTAACAACCAATCTCCGTAGACCGTCTTCCTTGGATGATTAATTTCCTGATTCTGAAGGCTCCAATCTGACGGTCTTTCACGAAATGATGTAAGGGACTAACGTAATACTTAATGTCTGCTTCGTTTCATGTATATGACGGATTATATGAAATGAACCCCGAAAACGTATCAAGCCCATTGCTTAATAATTTTTTTCTACCTTACCAAGTGTGTATAATACATAAGAACAAACAATGATGCTACGGCGACGTTGTTCTTGGCATTATCGATTTCAAACTAATCATTTAATTCTGTTAATAACTTTTCTTGTAATAAACACACATTAGGGCGTTATTAACTGGGACGCTTACATAACTGTGACCCATTTAACTTGTTTTCTGAAGCTTAATAAGTAGAAAACCAACTTCTTTAATTTCGTCGAATTTGTTTAGTATTCTCGTAGAAAAATTACTTCAACTCGCAACGTAAAAGAATACTTACAAAACACAGGAAGCGTAAGTGGAAAACAACAGCAAACAACAACAAAGTAGAAGATCAATATCGAACAAACCCCGATAAAATTTTTCGCTACATCACATCAAGCACAATACCCTTTTTATATCTAAAATACAAATATGTACAAGATTGCTAGCCGGACCCTTTTCAAGAATTAAAGAATTCTCCTTTATAAATCCGCTTGGGGCTTTCTTACTATAATATGTATTCCTTCTTTTTCCCCGATATTTTTCTATACTACAATCGTCTTTCAGTGCGAAAGACGGCCAATATGGTTTCCTTCGTTCGGAAGTCATCTCGCAATAACAATTGAACGGAATAGTTCTGAAACGTTGAGTAATAACAATCGAACGAAATAATCTTCTTATCGTGTTCAACGTGAAAAATCTCGGCCTCCTTTCGTGGATGGCTTACTCAGAATATAAGTAAGGGCTTAATAGTAACTTAAGTATAATCCTAAAAATTCTGTAATTTCATTAAACTATGGAATGTCTTGGAGTGGCCCCGAAATAGGGTAGGATGACACTTCAACATAGACATCAATTCTCGTTATTTTCCACGAAATAAACTAGACCTACACAATGGTGCTCTCATATAAGTATCCTACTTACAATTGGTAGGCCTGGGTATGAATTCGTAGACGATTTTGAAGCCGTCGTATTCAACATTCTCATCGGTCTTGAAGCGTAACCACAGGTGTCTATCGGACGATGTGATTATCGGTGGAAATTGCGAACCGCAGAACGTGCCCCTTAGTTCGTCGTAACCGTGAGCGCCGTCTCGTATCTCCAGAAAATCGTTGTCGCAATCGTTCTCTAACTTGAATCGGTCCCGAAAATCTATCCGGACTAGATGCTGTTCTGGAGCTGAAACAAAAGTAGAAAGAGAAAATTAATAATTTCTATCGGAGGCAAACGATCATACATTATAGAGAAGTTCGTTATATATTTCTCAAAGCTTTTATCTGTTCTTTTTTTAATCTATTTTGGATAATTTTTTCTGTGATAATCCTAGATTTATTTTCCTTAATATTTAGTGATATAGGTATGAAACCTAATTAACCACAAACGTGCACTCATTGCCGGCGCCAGGAACAATATCTTCAAACCTCTCATTGTATAAACTCATTTAGAATGTTCCAATCCTCATGAGAGGGAAAAACTAACTTTCTTATTTAAAACATCGATATAAGTTGATGTTATAAGGAAGCAGCAAATGTGGCATTTCATACTATACACATTTGTTCACCTCAGAGCGGGCCATGGGAAGTTACACTAGACGCATAGAATGCAGTGCGATGTGGCAACGCGTAGGCATGCGCCACGCAAGATCGCTCGTCGATCACGACATCACGAGTCATTTAGTGTTCGTCTATGCATCCGTAAAGGTGGTTATTATGTCAGTTTATACAACCGTAGAGAAGGTACAAATCATTTCGTGGTATTTTGCTGGCAATTCCAGCCGTACCACGGCCGATTTATTTGCTGTTGTGTACGTGAATCGGCCTATTCCTTCGCATTCGATGATTGACAGGATCGTAAATGCATTTAGGAAATATGGCTGTGTCGGGGATTGCCGTAAGTGCCAACAAATCAACGAACAGCCTCATATCCCTCTCATACCCCCCGAGCGGGAGGAGAGAGACGTTAGGGTTTGTTCGTTGGTTGAAATGGGCGACCTTAGGCGTACACGGCAAATTGCAGACGAAATCGATGTCAGTAGAAGTACAGTAAGGCGAATTCTTAAACGCAACAAATATAAAAGTTACAAAGTTAAAAACTGCCAGGACATATTTCCCGAGGACAATATTGCAAGAATGGAATTTTGTGAGTCCATGATGGAAAAGGCTAATAGGGACGAATATTTTATACAAAATATTCTGTTTACCGACGAGTCTTCTTGTCCACGTCATGGCAAGCATAATCCCGCAGTCGTGCGATATTGGTCTCGGAAGAATCAACATCTAGTCCGTAATATTAAAACTCAGTATCCCGAAAATCTTAACGTTTGGGCGGGTATCTTAGGTGATAACATTATAGGGCCATTTGTTATCGATGGCAATTTGAATGGAGTAAAATATTTAGATTTGCTGCAAACACGAATTATTCCTGCTGTCCGTCAACTTAACGTCGATTTTGATGCAATTTGGTTTATGCAAGACGGTTGTCCCGCGCATAACAGCAGATTAGTAGGAGAGTTTCTAGAAAACACTTTTCCTAATCGTGTTATTTCCGGGAAGGGTACGATAATATGGCCACCTCGATCACCCGACCTCAATCCCTGCGATTTTTTTCTGTGGGGTTATGTCAAGGAAAGTCTTTACAGGTTTGCAACAATACCGAACTTACAACAGTTCCAAGTAGAACTGTTCAGAATTTTCGCGACAATAACCCCTAGAAATCTTGAGGGAGAGAGGCGGGAGTTTTACAATAGGCTCGGCTATTGTTTAGTACAAGAGGGCGGTATTTTCGAATCCTTGTTTTTATTTTATTATTACTTAGAATTACTTTTCCGTTTGCGTAGCAGCTATGAATACAAAAATAATAATTCTTTGGAGATATAACTACTATCGTTTCTAACGAAATCTGAACATTACGCATACAGAACGGATATGCGCTACCGACCATACTCTTGCTCGATTTAAATTCAACTGAATTGTGTATGCATGAGTGTCGACGCCAGACGCAAGCTACAACGCGAAGGGGGGAATACGCTGTTGCAATTCACACTGCTATGGCCCGCTCTGAGGTGAACTAATGTGTATAGTGATCCATTTTAATAGATCACTATGCAAGTTCATGGATGTCGCTAAGATCAAACATATGTTGCCCACAAACAAGAGAGCCAATTTATAAACGTCTCTGCAGTGTTTGATGGCATACAAAGTATCCTCCTCTTAAATTCAATCTTTAGGTGCCTACCGAAACAATACTATTACGATTAATTTTCAGATATCTAGTCCACGAACTCATAACTTGACACACACTGTTATGTTGACTATCAATAGTCAGAAACGTTTAGAGAAATGTCTGTATTGTAACCAGAATGAAAAATTATCATAGAAAGATGTCGAAGACCACAAAATTTCTTTTGAGACAATATCTGGATGTCTTCAAGCTTTGATTGATTCAGCACAACATTAAACACACCTGGATCATTGTGCTCACAAGGAAACTAGATTTTCTAATAATACTCCTGGAAAAGATTGGACTAGAAGTTTGCTGCTAACATCAACAAAATCGAACCCATTTGTTATGTTAATGACCAATGTTTGGTATAATACATCGAAAATGTTAAAAATGCAACTGAAAGTGTTTTCTCTACAATTGAAAACATCTTTAATATTGATTAGATAATTATATAATAGTTGTGTCAAATAAAAAAGTCATATTTAGATACGGCACAAAATATCCCGAAACATTTGTAATTCTTCAATAAGCTCTACCGCCATAATGTTTTGCTTGTTTGGACGGGGAGTTATTATCCGTCATTCGGTGATTCGCGGCTACAACATTTAGTAAGCACAAGTAAGTAAATAAGTTTTATTAGAACCATAGTGCTGCAGCATGGTAACACGTCAAGTTAAAATATGTACATATATTGTTTGTATTGATGTTTGGAATATTTAAATTGATTTCTAATTTAATTGATTTATTTATTTATTTGAATCTTTGACATGTAAATTAAAAACATGTAAAATTATATAAAATAATCTACGTCATGCAATACATGTCAAAATTGGCATTACATTTGTATAGAAAATGTAAAAACCACTAGATGGGAGGGATCGATGGAGATTTACTGGATATTATAAAAAAAGAAAATAGAAAAGATTTTTTTTTAAAGTCAAGTTTAAAAAATTGAGAAGACGTCAACAATTTATTTTAACAAAGTATTATCTTTAATAAATATTAACTGGAATGTGACCTAGAGTATGAATAAGTAGAACACAAGTATAAAGGAGAACAAGAAGAAATATTTTAAAGAGAAGAATACGAAACATTTTTGGAAGGACAGGAGGACGTAGGAAGAGGAGATATTAAGAGCACTATTAGGACATTGGAGGATAAGGTTGTACAAAAAAGACTATTTATTTTTTATATACATTTTTCAAATAGATTACAAAATTTTTAGTTAACTAGATAAGGTTTGATTTAGGGCATTGTTAAAAAATTTTTTAATTGCTATTTTAAAATTATACTTAAGTAATAAAAACATATTACATTAACATAGTTTTATTTTTATTTTACATTTGAAGGTGAATGAAAAACTAAGTAGTTTTTTTTCGAACTCCAAAAAAATCTATATCTCAAGAGTCTCAATACAATATATAAACACTTTAAAATATGTATGCATAAAAGAATACATGTAAAACACTTTGAAAGTAAGGAAAAAGACACAATAATAACAATATGGTATCACCATATGCTTTCTAGGAAGAAATCATTGATTTCATACAAAGTTACATTCAAAAGCTGTTGCTTAATTTTTTTCTTAAACTGAATTTCAGGTAAGCTTTTGACAGAAGTTGAACAGAAGTGGCGATTGGTTTGATACTGCATTATTAGTCAAACTCAAAAAGGTTAATTGGAAAACAGTTATCATCGCAGAAAGTTTGTCAGCACATTTATCTGTTGCCGTCCAACGGTACCCACATCACTCAGACACTGGGCGTGACGTTTTTCTATACCTAAAAACAACTTGCAGTTGCTAGTTTAACAACTAGTAACAGAAGCCTACACACAGCGCATGACAAGGGGATGCCATAATAGAAGTATTCTTGGGTAGGCACTTTTGGGACATTGAATCACCACAACACACTGCAATGATGATTATTAGTGGACCAGTGCTACAATAAAACATCAACTGCTTAATAAGTAAAGACCGCAAGTGTGGTCCGGTAGAGAAACTTTATATTAGAATGAATGAAAACACAGACATGTACAATCTTACCTTATTAGCAAACAAATATGTGAAGCATTTTCACGAATTTTCGAAATTTTAAATGCGTTGCAATTGAATTATAGGTACGCGTACTTGCAATGCATGATCATGCAACAATACCGTACGATGACTGCCTACAAACTACATATTTCACTACATACATACTCGAACGATAAGCGTATGCCGTTAACGCTCCCGATGTACTGCCGCTGCAACCGAACCAATTCTTGCGGTCACACAATATCACGATGTTGTTGATTCTACAACTTGTGATACTTCCATTCCTTATTGTATCATCATAGATGTAGGAAATGGTATAGAATAAAATGTTGCCGTGCAAGACTTGAGCTTTTTATGCTTCCAACCTCTACTGGTACATACTAAGTTGTCATCTTTAATCAGTAACGTTTAACTACTTGTTAGTCAGTGATATTCAAAGTAAAGAAGCGTTGATTAGTATAGGGTCTTCCAATATGGACTTCCAAATTTTGACAGTTGGTACCAGCCATATTGTTGAAGCTACACCTGTCAGATTGGCTGTGATTTATTCAGACTGTTTTGCCAAATCACCATGGAGAGATATAGCGTCCAAAAGCACGTGCAAATGATAAAATTGTTTTATCAAAATCGATGTTCTATTCGGGCAACGTTTCGCACGCTTCGACCATTTTACGGTCGTCATAATCGTCTTATCGAGAGGACGTACGACGACGAAACGCGACATCTGCCGAAAACATCGCCGCTGTCCGTGAGAGTGTGCAGTAGAATCCGAGGCAGTCGATTTCGCATCGCTCACAAGAACTTGGCCTTTCGCAGACCACAACTTGGAGAATTTTGCGTCGTGACTTCGGTCTGCACCTGTACAAAATTCAACTGACAGGTGAAGTGAAGGTAAAGGACCACAGACAACGACGTGTCTTCGTTGACTGGGTCCTGCAGCAGATGGAAGTTGATCCTAATTTCCAAAAGAAAATTATCTTCAGCGTTGAGGCCCATTTCTGGATGAATGGGTACGTCAACAATCAAAATTGTTGAATTTGGGACGATACCAATGCACATGAGATCCAAAAGTCACTGTTTGGTGTAGATTTTGGGGTGGCGGCGTCATCGGTCCATATTTCTTTTAGAACGACGTTGGCCGGGCCATCACCGTTAACGGCGAGCGCTATAGGGCGATGATTACCAACTTCTTTTCGTCTGAATTGAATAATATGGACATCAATGGCATGTGGTTTCAACAGGACGGCGATACGTGTCACACAGCTCATGCCACATTGGGCATTCTGCACGAGCGCTTTGAGGAGGTGATGTGAACTGGTCACCGAGATCGTGCGACTTGATCCCGTTAGACTGTTTCTGGGAGGGTTTTCTTAAGTCGCAGGTCTATGCGAATAATCCACAAACCACAGCGGCCGTCCAAGCCAACATAACCAAAGCCATCGGTCAAATACAGCCTGATCTATGGGCCAGAGTCAAACCACGGTGGACATTTGCCCGATGTTACATTCCATAAATAGATCCATCGATAGACCTTTCAAACGAATGAAAAATTGCGATGATACACCCACTTTGTTTTATTTAAATTTAAAGATAGGAAGCGCTTAATGAAAGACCCTTTTTAGAACACTAAACACTTTAACCCACTGAACACCAAACAAGTTTTAACTAAAATACCGACGCGTTTCAACAGCAATGCTTGAAACGCGTCGGTGTTTTAGTTAAAACTTGTTTGGTGTTCTGTGTTAAAGTGTTTAGTGTTCTACTTCTGCACCAAGAGATCCAGTGAAGAACTTCGACCCTTTTTAGTACCAAGCATCATGAGCGAAATGACTCATATGTAATCATATGTGTTTGGCCTTGTAGATGACCAGTAATTGCTTAGAG
>CM043016.1:191533124-191637195 GCA_023690525.1 Holotrichia oblita | reverse complement strand
CACCACCCTCTACTATGAATAGGCTTTCGTAGTTCAAGTTGTTAGCGTGTATACAGGACAAGGGTAGCTGCAATGATATCAAAAATTATAAACCAATAAGCCTTCTGTCGGTTCTCCAAAAAATTTGCAAATTTTTTGTATTTTGTAAGTAAAGTTTCCCCTCCGCCCCACCCCTTAATTGACAAACTACAAAAAAAAAATTGTCCAGTGTAAAATATGCCAATTTTTAGAAGATTTCGATTTTGATGTTTGTTGAAATGAAATACTTTTACATACGTTAGACAGCTAGACAATTAAAAGAGTAGCATTTGGAATTTTTATTATTATTTGACAGTTGTTAAAAAAGTAATGAGGTTTTTGTTTTGAAACAATTTTTTTATATTAAAATCGGTTACCAATACGTTTCAATATACATTTTCATTTAAAAAATAGTCGTTCTTTCAGACATGGTGCTGTCCATGCCTAAATTAATGTTTAATTATTAACTATTACACCATACCTTAACGTCACTCTTAATATAGCATTTTTTATTAAAAATGTTTTGAATGCACTCTTATCTTATTATTTAGTATGTGGGAAATACTGTCACCCACATACTGTTTATAAAATTTTACATAAAATTGTAGTTCAATTAGTGAATTCTGTTCAAGGTCCCTCATTACTAAGTTTGTTACTCCAGCAAATAATAGAATACCAATGTTTTTAAAATTCTTAATAATCTTGTAGTTCATTCAGAGAATAGTGTTAGAAGTTCTGGAAATCAATGTAAGGATGATACATCACACATTAATAAACTATTTTATTAAAAATATTTATTAAAATTATTTAATGTTTTAAAAAAGTGTCGGATATTCTACTCGCTTATAGTTCTCGTCAAGGCAAACAAAAAAGTCTTAATATACATAACAAATCAATTGTTTCACAGATAGAGGTAAATTTCTGTTCTCATCAAAAAATTACATTTTTATAAACAAACAGTATATTACTACATTAAGTATTTTTACAAAAAACAGCCTAAACAGGATGTTCTACATGTTTACCTGCCATTTTTAATCATGCTTCACATCTTCGCCGAAAGGAAGCTCGTATTCTTTCAAACAACCCTGGATTTTATCTGATTGTGTGGCATTTGTTTTGTATTCGCTGCTGTAGTTCACCCACATTATTAATTGGCGTTGAATAAGCCATATGTTTTAAATATCCCCAAATGTAGAAATCAAGTGGGTTTAGATCAGAGGATCTAGGTGGCCATGGCACAGGACCTCCCCGTTCTATCCATTTGTTGTTGTAAGTTTCATTTAAAAATTCCCCTACTGCGACAGCAAAGTGTGGTGGTGCACCTGCGTGCATTGGTTAACTCTGTCAATTAGAGGAACATCTTCTAGTAAAAGCACCGGGCCTATCAAACAATTTCCAAAAATACCCAGCCAAACGCCAATTGTCCAGAAAATTGATCAATTTGGAGCGGTCACAGCGCTCAAACGCGTTAATGTGCCTTCCTGGTAGTTTGTCCTCTCGTTTAGATTAACAAGGTGAACCTACTTGCCGAGGAGGAAGCAGATCCATCAAACGGTTATCGAGCTAGGTACTATTTATATGATGAAAAAGTCCAGAAAATTTATGAAAGTTTGAACGGTCACAGCGCTCAAACGCGTTAATTCCTTCCTGGGGGTTTGTCCTCTCGTCTAGATTAACAACATGAACCATCTGGCCGAGAGCGAAGTAGATTCATCAAACGGTTCTTGTTGGGAGTTTGGCCTCTCGTTTAGATTAACAAGGTGAACCACAGAATATCGGTGTTGATGTCTTGTCTCCATAACAGCATGAGGATTTTCATCCGCCCAAATGTGGTTGTTGAAATTCATTATATAGTATTGTTTGTAAAAATAGCCTCGTCAGTAAATAAAATATTAGCAACAAAGTTTTAATTTTGGATAAGTTTTTCTGATGTGATTCTACAGAAAGCAAGTCTGGAAATATAATCCGGAGGTAATAAAGCCTGTGCCTGTTGCAAATGATAAGGATATAGCAGCTGTTCTCGCAAAATCCTCCATACTAAAGAAGCATTGATGTTTAGCTCTCTAGCTATTGTTCTGGTACTGATATTCGGATTTTCTTCTAATCTTGCTAGAACATTTTCCTCAGTTTCTGGAGTTGCCATTGATCTTGGTCGTCCGGCATTATGTTTTTTAAAAAAAAAAAAAAAAAAAAAAAACAGATAGAACCATTTTCACCTAATCGTTGATGTAGTCGTGAAAACAATTTATCAGATGAAATTGCACGATTAGGAAATGCTTCGACGTATAATGCCAACTGTGCATTTGTATAGAAAGCCATTTCGTTTTAATAGAAAAGACAAACGTGACACTGACAGCTCTTAACCGAAAATTAATGACAGTTTCTACAAATAAACAATTATTTTACAGCCTAAACTAGAATCACCTCTATCTATGAAAGAATTGATTTGCAGGCCTATGTTTATTAAAACTGTTTTGTTTGCCTTGACGAGAACTATAAGCGGGAAGCAGGTAAAGTATGCGGCACTTTTTTAAAACACCCTGTATAATGCACAAACTTGAATTTGTGTTTATTTTGACTAGTATCAGTTATTTCTAAGAATTTTTTTGCATAAAACTATCATTAATGTTATGTCTAATATTCTCTTAACCGTTTTGTTAATTCAGAATAGTTTTTTTATATAAAAAGCCGTTGGACAAGAATAAATTAACAATTCTGAACTGTCACTGAACTGTAAATTTCACTAATTCCTTTGTAGGTCATAATTTCTTAAATGTAATTGCCTCAAACTTGAATTAAGTTTTATTACTCTTGCTACGGCAAATTATTGATTGCGGAGAGCAATTTCCGCTTGCTTGATTAAATTAAATCTTAGGCAGCCCTCCGTTTAATGTTTTTCCACAGTTCAAAAGCTAGACATATACCTACAGTCCGTCCCAGATTCAACGAGACTGGTCTGAAAAAAATATAAAGCGTTTATTATTTTGATTTTTTATTCTTGTTTATTCGAAAGTCTTCTTCCGAGTCAACACAACGCAGCAAATTTTTCTTTCTCAATTTGGTAACACGGAGCCAAATCAATGAATACGGTGGATGATCGATAACAATGATGCCTTTTTTGGTCAAGAATTCACGTACCATGATGGCTTTATGCGATGGTGCATTGTCATGCAAGAAGATATTCCGATCAAACCCATTGAATTCTGGCCCACAATCGTTATAGAACTCCGAAATAATATCCTGCGTTCACCGTCTGACCTTCTGGGACGAATTCACTGCGAGCAATTCCTTTTTAATCGAAGAAAACGGTCAGCATTGTTTTGATTTTGCTTTTCTGAAAGCATAATTTGTTTCCTTTTGGCTCTTCTGCTGACTTCCATGCCGCACTCTGACGTTTTCTTCATTCCGAGTGGTTTTTGATGTGCCAAACCTTTCAAGCATTCTTCGAGATCCCACAAATAAAATTTTTGAAGAAGTGCAATTGACATGTTAAAACCAGTTCAAACAATAATTTATATCAAATCTTTGCTTGTTTCCAGCTTTATTTAAACGTAACGAAAATAGAGGATTACCCGAGATTCCCACACAGAGGTCTCCTCCTAGATACATCAAGACATTACCTATCAGTAAGCACCATTTACAAGCAACTAGACGCGATGTCCTACAATAAATTCAACGTCTTCCATTGGCATATCGTGGACGACCAAAGCTTTCCATATCAAAGCGCAGCATTTCCAGAATTAAGGTATTTATTGCAATGTCCAATTCGGTACTGATTCAATAATTTGGCCAAATTATTTCTTCTCACAATTAGTCAGAAAGGAGCTTATAACCAACACCAGATCTATACTCCAGTCGATGTTAAATCCATCATCGAATATGCTCGATTGCGAGGGATACGAGTGGTGCCAGAATTTGATACGCCAGGTAACTCATTTTCACCTTATTTTTTATGGTATTGTGATATGGAAGATGTTTAAGGTCATACGAGATCTTGGGGTGAAGGTATTCCTGAATTGCTCTCGTCGTGTTATAAAAACAACCACATCACGAACCAGTTTGGGCCTATGGATCCAAGTCGAGATTTCGTATTTTCATTCTTGAACGATTTCTGGAGTGAAATTAAATCGGTATTTCCGGATAAATATCTTCATTTAGGCGGCGATGAAGTACCTTTCGATTGCTGGTGATTAATTAAATCTTTATTTTTCTTGAGTTACTCTTGTTTTATTATTTCAGGGAAGATAACCCAGATATAGAAGATTTTATGACTAGATTGAATATTACGGGTGACTACAAAGCGCTGCAAAGATATTTTATGGAAAGATTAATGAATATAACTACGTCAAAGGATTTGGGAAGCATAGTTTGGGAGGAGGTCTTCAATGCAGGTACATCAATGCCAGCCGACGCTATCGTACAAGTTTGGTACAGCCAATATTATATGCTCGATCAAGTAAGTTAGAATTACTAAAAATTAAAAATTAAAAATTATTAATTTTAATATTTTAGGTAACATTATGGGGACGCAGAGCGTTATATTCAACTTGTTGGTACTTAGATCATCTATCAACAGGTGGTGATTGGAAGAAATATTATTTGTGTGACCCACAAAACTTTAACGGAGATGCCAAACAGCTTAAGTTGGTTCTTGGCGGCGAAGCTTGCATGTGGGGTGAGGTCGTTGATAGCCAAAATGTTTTGCAAAGAACTTGGCCGAGAGCTGCGGCAACCGCTGAAAAATTATGGTCGGCTTACGAAGCTGACACGATAGAAGATGCTGCTAGAAGATTAGAAGAGCATAGCTGTCGTTTAAATAAACGTGGTATACCTGCTCAGCCGCCAAACGGGCCAGGTTATTGCTTGGTATAAAGGTGCAAAATACATGGTCTGCAATTGTTAGTTAATTCTGCGAAACACCAAAGTTATATTTTTTATTTTATTTATAACTAATTACATATAAGAGAATGAATAGAAATCAGCTTATTGATGTGCAGTATATATGTACAACATACAATGTATCGCCTTATTTTTTTACATTACATATACATTATTTATAAATTTTGAGTTTTATTTTCCTTACTAAAGCTAAGGTATAAGCAAGTGTGGCATAATAATGACCAGGTACGTACCTGGCCAAAATATTAGGAACAGGAAATTTTAAATATTATAAAATTTCAAGAGCGTAGTACAACGAAGACTGTCTCCTCAGAACAGTTAAGCATCCACAATCTATCATGCCTATGGTCGTGCTTAACAACCGCATGCCCTGGACCTCTATATTTTGTACAAGGTTTTATGAAGCAACCACAGTACAAAACGGTACTTGAGGGCCTTCTATTACCGTACGTGAATGAATTAGATCCAACAAAAGGTCCTTATTTGGACATGCATGATGGGGCTCCTTGCCACAGAGCAAAATTAATAAAAAATTATTTAAGTTTGTTTTGGAATGGCCTGGCAATTCACCACTTAAACCCAATAGAAAACGTGTAGAACCAACTGAAAAAGATTGTTTATGCAAAGGCCAATCCTAATAAAGCTGCATAATGATGCAATTAAAGAAACCATTCGGGCTTGTATAATGAGCATGCCAAAAAGAGTGCAACAAGTAGGTAATTAAGGTGAAAGGTGGATTGTATGTATTTCGAATAAAATTTGCGTTTAAATTTATTAAGTGTTTTCATGATAGTATTAAATTAAGCAGTGTTGCTAATACTTTGGCCAGGTGCTGGACTACTGACTGTGTTACAGTCCAATACACACGGATACCACAATCCTGTCAAGATGAATATATTTAGAAGCATTGAATTTATAGGATAATCATAGAGCGATTTGCGAGCAAAAATTCTTTGCCAATAAAAATATAATCTTCATTATTTCGTAATATATTGTGGATTTCAATAATCTTGCTATCAGAAATCCTGACTACACGTTATCCTGCTTGTTTCAATCAGAGTTTCTATAACCATCTATAACTGCAATGATAACTGCAGAGGTCAGCAGTTATCATCAACCCAACTTAACCTACTTCCCTGTCACCAATAGAAAGTATTGCCAACAATTATAAACTCCAAAAAAAAACCGTCAGAAACTGCTATAACTGCCTCAAGATAAATTGAGATTTATCTAAGATGTGATTACTAAAATACTATTATTAATATTATTAGGGCTTTGATTTATAAATGATATTATCTGATATTATGTGTTCTGCCGTTTCTAGATCTGCCAGCAGTCTAAGGTCCCCTTTGCTGAAAGATAGCAACGACTGTGCTGTCTTAGGCGATTCTGATAACAGTGCCTTCGCCTACTTTTGTCAGTGGGAAGCCTTTCTGTTGTCCTTCCATTTGTTAATTTTAGCTCTTTTGCAGTCCGCAACAGGGATCAGGTCCAATGAAAGCCATCTTCGCTGCTTCTTTGGTAAGCCTATCTGCCTTTTCGTTCCCTTCAATCCCTTGATGGCTTGAGATTCACTGAAGAGTTACGTAGTATTATAGTTAGAGCATTACTTATGTACCACAGATGTTAGCATATATCAGAATAGAGCGATTGAATAACATTGAATGTAATGTCATTGATGTTAAATAATAAATAGGAGCATTAATAAAATACAACAAGTAGTTTTATTATTAGACGGCTAGTAAGTCATGGTGTCAGGTGTAATTGCCTAAGATACAAAGCGAAAAGCAAAGAAATTAGAGCAATGGAGACTAATGGTTTTCGAGTACCAGGTCCGCTTGTGTTAGAAGGAAATATATCAGAAAACTGGAATAAGTTCGAGCAAAAGTTTAATTTATCTCTGGAAGCAACCGGACAAAAGATGCAACAAAAGCTAAAAAAATAACAATCCTGTTAACAGCTGTAGGTGATGATGGCTTAGACATGTACAATTCCTTTACATACAGTGCAACAGAAGATGAAAACAAACTTGAAACGATGGTTAAAAAGTTTGACGAGTATTGTGCCCCAAGGAACAAATATTGTTTTCCAGAGATTTGTGCTTAATTAAATAGGCCAAAAAGAAGGTCAACATTTTGATAATTTCATCACCGAACTATGGAAAGCTGTGGAAACTGCTGAACGTGTGTGACCTTCCGGAAAGACCGTGGCAAAGATTGGCAACAGACATATTTTCATACGGCAACCGTAGTTTTTTGGTTGTAATAGATGCTTACTGAAATTGGTTAGAAGTTGTTAAAATTCTAGAGACACACAGAAAAAATGAAAGCCTTTGCACGAGAATGGAATTTGAATATTGTTACGAAAAGTCCGAACTATCCAAGGTCTAATGGACTAAGAAAAAACTAGGAATTGGGAGAAAGATGGTCAAACAATCCATGGACACAAAGAACGATATGTATAGCATGTTAATGAGATACCACAACTGCTCATTGAAGCACATTGGATTGTCACCTGCGCAAATTTTATTCAGCAGAATGTACAAGACCAAATTACCAGTCACAGCAGAACTCCTTGTGCCAAAGATACACCCAGATGTAAGGGAAAAATTGAAAAAGAAGTAGGAATTTGGACGAAAGTACTACGATCAAGGTACTAACCAATTGAAGGAGCTTGAAGAAGGAAATAATGTTATACGAGCAGTGTATGACCACAGTTCAGAAAGTTGGATAGAAAACGAAGAACGCAACCTAATCCGTCGGAATCGGGTAGATTTGAGAAGTTCTAGAAATTCACCAAATAAGTAGGTATTAAGGCAGGAGTATATAGTGAGCCTAGTGATGACTCTAGAAATGAATCTAAAATGAATGACGTGTTTAATATTCCTCCTATCAATGATACCACTTTGTAGGATTGATCGAAGTTGTATTGCATATGGAACTTGTCCTTTGCAATATGAATTAGGTCGTTGATGTTGGGATCTTCAAGGATTTAAAGGTGTTCTCTAATATCCCCAGGTTTTAATTCTTTAAGTCTGTTCAGAGATAGGGCACTTGATATAGCCTGTTTTTGGATGTAAAGCTGTTGTTGTTTTTTTGGCCACCATACCAAAGCAGCATAGGTGATCATAGGTGTTATAATTGCCGTATGTGACCATAGGATCGTTTGAGGCTTGAGACTCCAAGTCTTAACGAACAGCCTACCACAGTTTAGTTACTCAGAAAAGTCGACACGTATCAAAAAGGAAAGAAACTGGTGAATTGTCAAAATAAGAAAATTAGGCTACATTCATAGTAGAAGTAGCAAGCATGACTGCACGAGAAACAGACAAGACTAGCCAACGACCTTCTAACGCTATCCTTGAAATAATTAGAAAACACATTGCCAGTACATGAATTAAGTCTAAGCACAAATCATTAATCTTTAACATTTCCGACGTTTTCCTAGCAAATCCTACTCTCTCTACTTTTTGAAAATCGTTAAGCGTGTTTGGGATCCAATGAGTATATAGCATATATTAGCTATATTAAATGAAAGACTTTCATCACTAAATTCGAGTTGCAATCGTTCAAGACTGTTGCTCCTCCTGGATAGTCTGCACAATAAACTTTCCGTGATCTATTAGTTGCGATAGAATTTAGCTGAGTTTCAAACATGGCTGTCACCTAATATAAGAACTCTTCTCCGTTGTTTTTGCCGTCGTTATTTCTGGCAAAAGAAATTGGTTTCAATTTGTTTATCGTATTTCGTTTATAGCTACGTAAAATTATGGCTCTTTTGTTCGTTTCCTGGTTTTTTCCGTTGAGAAGTAATAACTGTGCACAATACCATTTAACGATCGATTTATTTTCATGTAGTTTGACCAATACTATAGATAAGCAGATATACTGGAGTTTATGCAATCTAATTTAGTTTGTTTCGGTACGTGAACGAATTAGAGGGGAGGTGATATAGAGAACAATTTCATATTATCTAGTTTTTTCTCTTGTAAATCATTTCTCCAACGAATAAATAAATTTGAAATCGTGTAGTAGCTTAAAGCTCAAGTTAGATCAATTAAATTAGGGTTAGAGGAACCTGACCTAAGCCGAACGAAACGAAGGTTGTAGATTTTGCTTCGGAAAAAAAAACGCCAAAAAAGGCAAAACAAAGATTAAGATCTATCGTTTTCGATAGTTTTGTTAATACAAATGCATATAGAAATAGAAATTTTGAATTTAAAAGAACCCAATTAATCATTCTTGCATTACATCCTATTCAATATCTTGATAACTGCGATACTTGTCTAAATGATTGGTATAGATACTATATCTACACTAGATAAAGCAGTCCTACTGTTAAAAAAATGCGATAAAAGATAGTACTCTTTATCGGTCTCGTCATTTGAAAAAAGCAACCAATTTAGTACGGATACAGATCCTTAACCAATAATGTCGAATCCAAAATTGCTGCAATCAGTTTTAATAACTCTTTCAATTCTAATTATATCGCATGCGTGGATCATAGATCCTGGACCGCAAGTGACAGCCACCAAAGGTGAAGTATGGCCAAAACCGCAAGAACAACGGACGTACGACGATTACTACGTATTGTCCACGGAGGATTTTCAATTTAACGTAAGTATCGTTCATAATTCAATCATCTCATCTATGTAATATCGGTCTTTCCGGAATATTTCAGATCGTTTCCGAATCATGTATGATCCTAGATGAAGCGGTAACTAGATATGCTAAATTAATTTTTACCGAGAAGAAAATTGCTGAAAAATATTCTGGAAATAATAAAGTTGAACTGAAAACTAATCATTTCCTAGGATATTTAACTTCTTTAGATGTGTCACTTACGAAATTGTGCGCTGGAGATGAGTTTCCTGAATTGGATATGGATGAGAGTTGTAAGTTTCGTCGTTAATCTTGTTTTTTTGATCATAATTTTATTTTTACAATAAGATACTTTGACAATTCCAACCAGCGCTTCTAAGAAGGCTTTATTGGAGGCAAGCTCGATCTGGGGTATCTTGAGAGGTCTGGAGACGTTTTCGCAATTACTATACAACAACAATGATGATCCTAATGTAAGTTTTGTTAATGTGTGCGTGTTGTTGTTGTTTATAGGTTTGGTAACGTCATTCAATACTCCAGTTTTCGAGATATCAGTATAATATCTGATTATCAGTTGTGGTTGAGTAACCAACAATATCTATACGATGTTGAATTTGCTCTTAATTGAGGCCATTATTTCAATTTCTATAAAATGTTTTACCTTGTCTTCTTTAGTGTTCCTTCCTCATACGAATCTGATTTTATTTTAACAAAAAATATTTTCTAAATGATTCATACTTTACGATAGAATCAAAAGATTAATCTTCCTGCTTGCTGTTTTGGTTGACCACGACTTAGTTGGGGTATTCTACTTGCTCCCTAATTCATTCGCCCACCCATGCACTCTTAGAAAATACCACTAGAGGGCATGCAGTTGGAATCAGTACATTATCGCAGGTATTATCCGATTAAGGTTGAGGGAGCGAGTTGCGATGAAATTAGATCTTGCATTTGGAGGATCGCTGACGAGATTGGTGATCTGCTTCTAATGCTAGATCTATTTTCATTGCACTCGTTTGCAGGGTGATTTCCAACCATATACGAGTATCATGAGCGCCTATTACCGACATTTTTTTTGTATTATGTGTTTCTCGACGTTTTTATAAACAGATATTGTTGATAATTGCTTATTAATGTTTCATATAATGACATCAAAGTCTTGTTCATGTAATTTTTAATAAGTAAGTTATTAAGATCCAAAATAACATCCAATTCATTGGTCCATCGAGAACATTCTGCTTCTTTATCAAAGTCACCCTCTCCATAATGAATACTTATTGAATTATCTCTTGATTTGAAAAATTTAATTTGGTCCTACCCAGCAAATGAGCACGTTTTATTATAGCCATCTTTGTCAAAATAAAAGGCTATTTTTCAATAACGTTTTCCATTACTTTAAAGAATAATAGTTTTATAGAACAATAGCAAGCAGTTCGAAGAAATTTGGCAGTGATTGATACCAACACATCATGTATTTCTTGATCTTTCCAGGTAGCACAGTGACGACACTTTTACGTCATAATTTGGTCATCGGTTACGTCCTTATAACTTTAAATATGACGTCTAAATGACGGTAAGATCACGTGATTATGTCACAGACCAGTCACGTGAAAATTAGACGTCTTATAGACGTGTTCAGAATGACGTTCTTTCGCTGTCAGCTTTAGATATATATTGTTTATACAGTAATTACAGTTATGAATAAAACAAACTTTAAAATATTTATTAAAATTAAAAAATTACCATTTCGATATATGCACATATAGAGAGAATTTTTCGCCATTCCTCGCTGGCCACACAATCTTCAGCTACACCGGCATATTTTTTTCAAATTTGAGCTGCAGTACACATTGGCTTAACCTTTAAACTTCGTAAATCAAGCAAATGTGTTATGACGTCAAAAAGACATTATTTCGTCGCCAATCTGACGTCTTTTGGGAAAAAATGCCCAATTAATAACGTCCATGTGACGTGAGCGTGCTACCTGGGTTGTTGATCAGGAAGATGTTTCCTCTTCCTGCAAAGTTTTAATATGAACGATGAGTTAACTCCCTACATCCTTTAAAGCGTTGTTTTGTTGTTTTACTGGGCCATGGTACATTGTTATTTTGTTTATTATTTATCGAACCAAATGAAATAATGTACAAGCACAGGACCTAGACTGGGGTTAGGGTGGACAGGTGTCAATTTGTTAATCAGACAGGTAACACTGCTCTCTCTGACTGTGTGTGTGAAATTTGAGAATTGTGAGTTTCTTTTCGACAAATTTCCTTTTCTTGTTGTTACTGAACAACTGTTGAGCGTCATATTTTCATTGAAGCCGTTACGTATATGTCAAAGTATACGTATAAGTTTTGCTTTCATTTCTAAAACACTGCTCACATCACATGCAAGCTTTGGTATTGCTGTTTATAGATCATTTATTTAAAGAAGTCTTCAAATTGAGGTCTCTGATTGGGTAAGGACCACCCCTGACAATATCCAATATTCCTGCCTTCGTTGCAACAGCATTTATACATCTACCTACGTTTAGCATTAATAGTCCATCGCGCATTCTTAAGGTGACTGCTATTCTAAAAATTTAAGACTATTGGCAAAAATCAGTAACATTGGTCCACAAACAAGGAAAATGTTATAACAGAAATCTATAGAATGCCTAAAAAAGAAATCTTCAGTAACCTATTCTCTCCTCTTTGCCATTAGTTTGGACCATTTTGTGTCTCTATTATATTGATCTTTCAATTCCTGAGTGCATTATATTTCTAGCTATACATAAATGCAACCAAAATCGAGGACTTCCCAAGATTCACACACCGAGGTCTTTTACTAGACACCTCAAGACACTACTTGGAAATAGACACAATCTACCAACATTTAGATGCAATGTCTTACAACAAAATGAACGTCTTCCATTGGCATATAGTGGACGATCAAAGTTTTCCATACCAAAGCTCATTATTTCCAGAATTAAGGTAACCCAATTTGATTTAAAAAAACACACACAATTTGTTCACATGCATATAGCTACACACAACTTGACTAATTTTATTTTATTAGTGAAAAAGGAGCGTACCACCCCCAATACGAAATCTATAACGCCCAAAATGTTGCGGCCATAATTGAATATGCCAGATTGAGAGGAATCCGTGTAATACCAGAATTTGATGCACCTGGACACACCAGATCTTGGGGTATCGCTATACCGCAGCTGCTAACGAAATGCTACAAAAATGGTAAGTTTATAAACCGATATGGTCCTATGGATCCGACTAGAGAATTTGTGTTTTCCTTCCTGGACGAGCTTTATGGTGAAATCAAGTCGGTTTTCCCCGATAAATACGTCCATTTAGGTGGAGATGAAGTACCGTTCGATTGTTGGTAATTAAAGTAATCACTCCCCTTTCTGATTCACCAACACTATAGACCTCGTATTTTAGGAAAGAAAATCCAGAAATTGAAGCTTTTATGCAACAATTACATATTGGTCATGATTATAAAGCTCTGCAGAGATATTTCATGGAAAGAATGTTGAATATAACCAGGTCTAAAGAACTGGCAGGAATTGTTTGGGAAGAAGTATTCACAACAGATGCTAAAATGCCACAAGATACTGTCGTACAAGTCTGGCGTAATAAACAACAACTTCTCGATCAGGTAATGCAATATAATTATTCATGAATAATTAAATTCCCTGTAACATCAATTTTAGATCACCTCAAAGGGGTATAGAGCTTTATTCTCATCTTGTTGGTATTTAGACCACCTGCAAAGTGGTGGCGATTGGCAACAATTCTACGATTGTGATCCCCATGATTTTAACGGGCAGAAAGATCACTTAAAATTAGTTATTGGCGGAGAAGCTTGTATGTGGGCTGAATCTGTTAATAATGAAAACATCTTGCCCAGAACGTGGCCAAGAGCTTCTGCTACTGCAGAAAAATTGTGGTCTGCTCGTAATGCTGATAAAGGTGATAACGTTAAGAAAAGATTAGAAGAGCATAGTTGCAGAATGAATAAAAGGGGAATTCCGGCTCAACCGCCAAACGGTCCTGGTTATTGTTTATCTTAAATAATTTAAAATCATTTTATCTAATTAATTTTAATGTTACTTAATGTATTATTTATATGTAATAAATGTAGAGCATTGACAAATTTGCACTTTTAATCCAGAAAAACCTTAAACAATTTTAATGGAAAATTTAGTTTTGACATATTGATGATCCTGAATAATTTAAGTTGGTATCCCGCGAATTTGACATAATTAGAATATGTCAAATGTCAAATCAATAATTTCACAAATATAGCAATAAATAAGGAAATAATGGCATCTGTAATGCTGCGTTCTACTAATTTACTCACAAAAAATTCGGGAGCTGCATGGTTTGAACACAATTTTATTATAAAATACAACATAAATGCAATAATGCATAATTTTTAGGTTAGTAGCAAATATCTCTACTAGTTCAATAAAATTAAGCGATGATATTAAAGTAAAAGCAAGCCAGAAGGAAGCTCCCCAACTTAAGCACGATTTAGCGTTAATTAATCCAGGTGAAGTTGAACATAGACGTCGTTTGCAAGGTTATATAACTGTCAAGGGTCCAGTATGTATTATTCCGATTAACTTGTTTTTTAAGTCTATTTTATTGGTTTCATTCGCTTTATAGGAAGTTATCAGTCCTATTAGTGGGATACCCGAAGAACATATTAAAGAAAGACGAGTTAGAATTTATCAACCTCCTAAAAATTGTATGCAAAGTGGTACCGATAATATTAATCTTTGGGAGATAGATTTCGATACTAGAGAACGTTGGGAAAACCCTCTTATGGGATGGACTTCAACGTAAGTTTATACGATTTTAAAATCAATATGGTTTCAAATATGGAAATGTTTCAGGGGTGATCCTCATTCTAATTTGAAAGTGCAGTTTGCCGATAAGGAAGAAGCTATAGTTTATTGCGAGAAGAATGGATGGAAATGGTTTTTGCAGGAGAAAACTACAAAACCGATGAAACCTAAATCGTACGGTGTTAATTTTTCGTGGAATAAACGTACACGTGCTTCGACTAAATAAATGTATTTTATTGTAAATTTAATTATAATATTATTATGAAAAATATATTTAGTATTAATTTAAACTTTGTTTAATTGTGTTTTTAACATTTTAAAGCTTAAATTTAAATTTGAACAAGATCAGAGTTCGAATGATTTTTGAAACTTGTGAAAAGTAGCAATATTAGTAACAGGTGATAATAATTTATTTTGGGAAATATGAAATACAATTTTAACTAATGAGAACTGTTCGTTTATGGTTGTAATTTAAATACTTTATTTAATTAGAGCGTACTGTGATGGTCCTTATCAAGTGCAAATTAAAAAATAATCATATTGAAAGATCAAAGTTCAATCGAAAGTCATTGTTAGCAGTTTATTTTTATTTTCTATATCACTAACGTATGATTATCAAATAAAGATTCGCTCTCTCACTTTTGAATTATTGATAATAACCCTAATAATAAATATTGAATACGTTTTTCGTAATAAAAAATATGTCTGTTATATAATCACGGTGTTACTTGAAAATCATATTATGTCAAATAAATACTAACATCTTTTATCTCATTTTATCTATACGATTAGAAACGAGATAGGATATATATACTGAGTGTTTAATTTCGATAACCTACCTTTCTAAACTTCCTGGTGGGGGTGAAGTTGACGTCAGGTTGACGTTTCATCGTGTTTCATGGTTTGCCGCCAGCGAATGAAATTCAGTTAATTTAGTAGAACAGTCGTAGGTTCAAGAGATCGTGAAATTTATCTGTCAAAAATGTATTCGATACGGCATTTTTTGTGTGGGCAGCAATGTAATAGTGAAAGAAGTATTTGTGCGATGAATAATGATAATCAAAAACGAAAGAAACATCGGAAGTATCAGTGATGAACAAAACTGTTGATATCTCTTTGCTTACTAATCAACAAGGCGGTTTACATTGTAGTAAAGATGCCTTGACCGACGTCTTTGGATGGTTCCTACAAGTGTTGCTGGCATGCTTAGCGTTCACGTGCCTAATAGGTAAAACTTTTAAAATTCCACTTTATTTTTTATTAAACACTAACAGCGATATAATTTTAGCAAAAAGGTTTTGTGAACCTCGCCACGAAAGAAGATCATGGCTGATTTGGTTTTACGATACTTCTAAACAAGGTATGGGAGCGTTGGCAATACATTTAGCAAACGTTTGGTTAGCCGGTCAATATACAGGAGATCCATGTACCTGGTATGCGATTTAAATGATATTAACCTTGTATATGTTTATGTTTCCGTAGGTATATCATAAATTTCCTGTTGGATTCTTCGATAGGCTTGCTAATTATATTTATCGGAATTAAATTGTCGCAGTGTTTAGCTAGAAAGAAAGGTTGGGAGGCAATAAATTTCGGAGAATATGGTAAAATAAACAGCTATTTTAATATCGTTTACGCATCAACGTTTATGTTTAGGTAAGCCACCGTCCATGAATGCATGGCTTGCGCAATGCTGTTTGTACCTTGGATTGATGGTTATCGTTAAGACTACAATTACGTTATTCATGCAATTAGATTTCTGGGAGAAAGTTAAGGATTTTATTCTATCACCGATAAATAATCCGAAAGTCGAATTGGCGTTTGTGATGCTCATCATTCCATTTTTTGTAAATGTAAGTCTTTATTTTTTTTTATATATTTTATATATTATATTTTATTTTATATGTATGTACTTTTGGCGGAGCTATTCGGCAAATTAGTGGGGAAGTGTTGTACATTATTTTGCAATTTATTTTTCAATCAAGAACATACTGAATCAACGAATCGACAACCGACCTACAGTGGCAGATATGGATCATGCAGTACTCCACTCGCTTTCCGAATAGCTCCCAATTATAATTTAGATATGTATATAGCGTTTCTGACAAGGAAATGTCCTACTGCAAATCACCGATTGTTATGAAACTTTGCGGGTTTGTATGCGGTTGTTCAAAGGAATTGTTTTATTTTCAAAATTCTAAATTTTTAAAATTCTCAAAATTAAAAATTTTAAACTTTAAAATTCAAAATTTTAAAAAATTTCAAGATTCAAAATTCTTGACATTTTCAAAATTCAAAAGAAGAGAAGAGAGAAATTTTATCATATTATAATTATTTCAAATTGTAAATAATACAATTGGACCTTCACCCACCTCAACCCCCACGCTTGTACAAGAGCAAACCAAAGTCAATGCTCATCATTCCATTTTTTTTGTAAATGTGAATATTCATGCAATTGTTTTTCTTTTTCAAAATTTTTAAATTTTCAAAATTCAGAATTTTTAAATTCGAAAGAGAAATTTTATCATCAAATAATTTATTTCAAATCGGAAATAATACAATTGGATCTTCCCTCACTTCTACCCCCACCCTTGTACTAAAGCAAACCAAAGTCAATGCTCATCATTCAATTTTTTTTGTAAATGTGAGTATTCACACAATTGTTTTTTTCAAAATTCGAAATTTTTAAATATTTCAAAATTTAAAATTTTTAAAATTTCAAAACTCAGAATTTTTAAAATTCAAAAGAACTTCGACATTTCATCATATAATTTATTTAAAATCGTAAATAATACAATTATTGGACCTTCCCCCACCTCTACCCCCACGCTTGTACAAAAACAAACCAAAGTCAATGCTCATCATTCCATTTTTTTTGTAAATATGAGTATTCACACAATTGTATTTTTTAAATTTCGAAATTTTTAAAATTTTCAAAATTCAAAATTTTTAAAAATTCAAAATTTTGAAATATTTCAAAATTTTTAAAAATTGCAAAATTCAGAATTTTTAAAATTCAAAAGAACTTCGAAATTTCATCATATACCTAATTTATTTCAAATCGTAAATAATACAATTGGACCTTCCCCCACCTCCAACCGCATCCTCGTACAAAAGCAAACTAAAGTCAATACTCATCACTCCATTTTTTTGTAGATAAATGTGAATATTCACGCAATTGTTTTTTTTCAAAATTCCAAATTTTTAAAATTTTCAAGTTTTAAATATTTCAAAATTCAAAATTTTTAAAATTTCAACAGAATTTTTAAAATTCAAAAGAACTTCAAAATTTCGTCATACAATTTATTTAAAATCGTAAATAATACAATTATTGGACCTTCCCCCACCCTTGTACAAAAGCAAACCAAAGTCAATGCTCATCATTCCATTTTTTTGTAAATATGAGTATTCACACAATTGTTTTTTTCAAAATTTGAAATTTTTAAAATTTCCAAAATTCAAAATTTTAACAAATGTTAAAATTTTTAAATATTTAAAAATTTTTAAAAATTTCCAAATTCAGAATTTTTAAAATTCAAAAGAACTCTTCGAAATTTCATTATATAATTTATTTCAAATCGTAAATAATACAATTTTTTATAAATATTTTTCGTGGATAATTTCATTAGATGTAGGTACTTCTGGTGTATCCGATGTCTTTAGATCGGAGCTATTCGGTAAATGTGCGGAGAAATGCTATACGAGCCCCTTCTCATGTCAGTTAGCTCAATGTTAGATTTTTCAAAAATTCAATCTAAAGTACAAATACATAAGTAATGGGTGCAATTTCTTTTATTTATCAATTCAACAACATTTTAGAATCTTATAGCTACAAAAAACAGTGATAACAAAGAAAACTATTTAACTAAACTAATTAATTAAAACAAACAAAACATGACACAAAAAAAGACTAAAACTACATTACACATTACCACTGGGTAACATCACCTTTTCTTGTTACAACATCTGAAAGTCTTTGTGTCATTGTGTGGATTAAGCTTTAGCAAAACTTCGGTGTCAGAGAATTTTCCATATTTCTTGAAGTTTTTGTTTTCCATGCTTTTGGTCAACATTCAGAAATTTGGCGATCCATTTTGCATTTTATTAAGTAATCAAACTATCCAACGTTTATTTTACATACATCAATGATTTTGTTTTATTCCATGCAGATATTGATGTTTTGGGTTACGGATAACTTCTTGATGCATAGAAATAGGAAACGTGTGAATACACCTCGCAGAAGTAGCGCCGAACAAGGTCTGCTGAATCGCGTAAAAATCCAATACCGTTCTATTAGGAGGAACGACAAACGTCGAGATTCCGAAAGTGATATTCTGCTGTCAGCCGATGAAGAATTGTTAGATCCGGACGATATTCTACAGAAAACGTCCACTAAACCCATTGTTACTTAATCTAGTAAAAGAGTTATATATTTGCAAACAAAAAACTCGAATTTGCAAAATATAGTTTTCCTCCTTTCTTTTTGATAATGCCAAATGTTTTATCTTTCTCACACAGTTAGCGCTACTCAATTCGTAGGTTTTAGTCTAATCTAATTTAGTTTAGTATTGGAGCAAAACATTCTTTTTAGGTAATCAAAATTTCGTAGATTTATTGTCTACTTAATGTTTGATAGGAAAAAATTAATATGGAAATTATTGTTACCAATTTTCTTGACTGTGATTCGTGTATAGACTGAATATGTTTAGAAAGGAATGTAATCCACTTGGCATTATCGACACACTTCCAATTAGATTAAGACGTGATTCCCTCTTGTCTATGTTTCACATTCTCTTACACATACGCTGTTAAAAAAGAAAATATTTTCTATGGAACGATTGAATGACAAATTTATATTGAATTTTACGATATGATAGCTTTATTGAATGTATCATTATTATTATACTCATACGATATTATATTACAGTGTGAATGCATATCAAATCAATATTATTTATGTTTTACAACTTATGTATCTATCTATTTCTTTTTAAAATAGTATATCCTCGTTATAAACGAATCTGACATATTTTCATCGAATTAGTATTACAATTTTTATTTTTATTTAGTTGGTAGCTACTGATTTAATAAAAATAAATACTTATTAAAAAAAACGATTCTTTACGAACCAAATTTCTTAATAATAATTAATAAATTTATGTTAGTATTATAGCTAATTATACAGAGAATCTAGAATTTAGGGAATTTGATTTTCCACCGTAAACGTTTAAGTATTAAAATTAAAAAATAAAATGGAACATACACCAAACAAGCGGCCTACTAATTTAAAATATAACTTCCTGCAATCTGCATTTTGATTCTTTACCTGTATTTTTGTAAAAATTTTTGTATATTTGATATAAGAGTCTTTACCAAATACTATTGATAGTTTTATTCCCTTTTTTTGTATATTTATATTTATTTATTTGTTTTAATTAGATCGGAAATGCAACACTTGCACTTATTTTTGTGAAGTTTGTTAGGTACTTGAATATATATGGAATTTCATACTTATTGTAAATATTGAAGGAAAAAAAGGAAACTAAAAGCTGGAATAATAAATTTATTTTATTAAAACTGGGTTTTATTTACGTCGTCCTCCTTGAATGATTTAGATATGTTCCTAATTACACAACTGATTTATCTGTATAGTTCAACGTGTCATAATTAAGTGAGAACATGTATATTACATTATTGTGCAGATAAAATCGTTTTATTTCAAGATAAGTCCACTTGATTTGAGAAAAAGTTGCAGCAATAAGAATTTTTATAACACATAAAACTGAGATAAGGTTTTCGAAAATATTGGTGAGTATTGTTCGTTTCAAGGTATGCATGATGTAGTAAGTAATTGAGAATTACATGAAAGTAGATTGTGTATATACAGGATGTTTGTTTTAAATTGGGCGAGCAAATTACATAGATATGCTCCACAACTGGACAGATTAATTATTATCTACTATTACAATATATGAGCCAGGAAATTGAAGTGATGGGAATTAAATTTACGAAACTTACTTGTTTGTTGAGTACCACTGGCTAGTTCTTTCAACGATAAAATACAAGGTGGGGTAAAAGTACTGTCATAATTTGAATTGGCTCAAGAACTTGGAATTATTGTTAAATTTTGTAAACATTTGTCAATAAAATATTAAATACATTCACTTCTACATTTCCATTGTACGAATTGCCAAATGTCATGTGTGATTTCTACTATTTAGTGGTGGTTCGTTTGACTAGCATATTAGAAGGTTTTGTGCTTACAACGCGAATTTTTTCCAGAAGTTTTACCTTCTCACATAATTGACCGCAGTCTTTCAAGTTAAAATATTTTTAAACTCGTGCAACTTCCGGTTACACCGGAAACGGAAAACCAACATTTGCTCTGTAAAGAAATTAGAAATGAAATGGCCAACAAGGAGTCAAAATATCCGAGCGTACAGTACGTAGGCGATTGCACAAATCCGGTTTGAAATCCAGGCGTCCTACTAAAAAGCCCAAATTAACACCGTCGATGAAACGAGCACGTTGAGGGTTGGCGGAAAGTAAGACAAAATAAATTAAATGGATTTTTGAATAACATAAAAATTCACTGATTCAATTTTAACACTGAATTTTCTGAATATCACAGGTCATAGTCAGGGGTGAAGCAAAATTATAGGTTATGACCGAAAGAGCTCACTTTATTAGAAAACGTCTTTATGAACGATTTAGTGAAACCAGTGTACTGAAAACGGTTAAACACCCACCGTCGATAATAGTGTTGTCTTGTATAGGAGCAGAAGGCTCTGCACCGCTGTATTTTTGCGAGAATAGCATTAATCAACACCAATATAAGAGTCTATTGGAGGACGTTTTGCTGCCATATCTCAACGATTTAGATCCAAATGAAGACCCTTACACATTCATTCACGACAACGCATCCTGCGAAACAGACAAATCTATAAAATCCTTTATGGAAACTGCCGGTCTGCCAGTGTTACCTTGGCCGGGCTATTCTCCTGACCTCAATGCAATTGAGAATGTCTGAAGTGTTTTAAAAGCACGCGTATATTTCAGAAAAAATACTCTGCAAAAGAGCAATTAATAAAAAAATATTGTGTGTAGGAAAATGACCACAAAATTTCCCGTTGTTGCTGCTCCTTATATACTCCGTAGATTCACCACACAGATTAATTAATATCAGATGTTTCGATAAAAGAAGAAATGCCATTGATAATACAAAAAACAAAAATTTCAAGACAACAATTACAAGAAACAAAACAAATAAATGTAAAACCCTGAAATATGTCACAAAAAAACAAAAGTAAAATTGCTAATTGCATAAGGATTCATTTACCTTGAACTTAGCATGGTATTTATATCATTTATCTATTAGCTATGTAGCTTATATCTTTTTTTTAACAGAGACTTAACTATAACCAGATATAATTTAGAAAGAAAGCTGTCTTTTCTACCCCCTCTCCCCCTCCCCTTTCCTCCCTCTCCCCTCTGCCCTCCCTCCCTCCCCTCCCTTCCATCCTACGCTTCCCTTCCCTCCCTCCCCTACCTCCCCTCCCTCCTCTTCCTTCCCTCTCTCTCCTGTTGACAGTTCTTAAGAATCGTCAGTGGAGAGGAGAAGGTGGAAGACAATGAGATAACAGAGAGCAAGAAATAGTTTTAATGTGTTCGCCATAATAGGGTAGGGAAGGGTATTTTATCATATTTATGATGAAAGGGTAACGTCCGAAAGATATTTGCGAATGATTAGGGAAGTGGTGGCAAACATAGTCAATGGACTGCCACACCAAAACTATTATTGGTTTCAACTGGATGGAGCTCCAGCTCACTCTACTCATGCTGTATATCAAGAGTTGCTATTTGAGGATAGGTGGATTGGTCCATGGATGGACCATGTCTATAGCCTGCTAGATCTCCGGATTTAACTCCAGTTTGTTTATGGAGTTACATAAAAAAGAGGTCTATGCAACACCAGTTAACTCCAGGCAAGAACTAGAGGGTTGGATGCGAAGAGCATTTGACCAAATTGAAGTTCAAATGATTGAAAGTGCAACGACTGACCAGCTCCAAACAAGGTTAAATAGATGTATTGAAGTAGGCGGTGGCCATATTGAGCACTTGCTGTGATTTCGTTTTTAGATTTGTTCTTGTTTTCTTTGTTTGACTTATATGTACGGTGAGATCAAAAATGTTTTCGCGATTAATACATTTTGGTTTTGAACTAGAAGATTTTTTTTCCATGACCATAACATGTTTACAAATGACTATTAATCCACTCCTCCTATACTTAATCTATAATTTTTTCAGTTTTACAGCGGCACAACTAAACAGCTGCTTTCTCATGACCAACCTAGATCGTTTTAATAAGTGGAAAAACTCAAGGATTAATTCAACAATTCAATTGTTTTTTACCAATATTTTAGTCTGCAACAATTTAAAACATTAACTGTTATTACATTGTACCGTGAAATGGTCATCCGAATATTATTCGCGGTTTAATTGTTCCTTGTACAATTTGCTCATCGACCACCCAAACTTGTTGCTTTAAGCAATTATTTATTGCATATGCAACATTGATGCAAACCCACTCGCCTACGGCTTGTGATTTTGATACATCAATGTTTCTAGTGAAATTGATGAAACAAAAAATGCTCATTACTGTAGGCATATTTCATCGCCAAAATTAAACCTCTTTTGTTATTTGGCAAAATATCGGGCGCTTCAGGCTGATCCTCCCAATAACTCAAAAACCTCTAGAGATATGTAGGTATAGGGAATATAACAGTGGATCGAAAGACAATTTTTTTCTGCTACAGAACAAGCGAAAATATACAGGATGTTTCATTTGAAAAAATTGAGTTTCTTGCATTTGAAATGTGTATAATTGTAAATTAATTAGAGAACACCCTGTGTAATGTTATTGCTAAACCTGGTGATATTCGAATAGGGCAATACTTTGACTATCTCAGGAACAAATTTCAATTCAACCGTTCTCATTTTCGTGTCGAAATTTGTTTATTGGATACCGGTTGAAAATTTCGTCCCTTATAAAAAAAATTAATATCTTGTGCGGTTAAAGCTGAGCCCTCAAGCATCGACACACTTTAAATATGAACTATAAATTTCGGCTTTATTCATTGTTTTAATTAGATTAGAATTAGAAAACTTTAGAAATTTTGTCTTTAACGTTGACTACGCTGATTTTTAACTGGACATTTAATTACGTGTTGTTTTATTGACCTATAAGTGAAAATATTTCAGGAATTGAAAGAGACAGAATTATATGCCACCAAATATTGTGCCCAGTAATGTCTGAAAATACATTATCACGGTGCACGCATGTATATTTTCTCACATAGTCAGCACTAAAGGCTGTAGGGGCCTATACCTGCAAATTTAAACTAATCTAGGACTGTCTGCTCACTCTCAATACTCTGGCCCAAAAAAACAGGTAGTCAGAAAGTTTTCGCCTCTAGCGTGGTTGACATGTCGAGTTACCGTGACCTTCTGGCGCCCCTCAGTAAGTTGTTGAGTAAGCCCTCATAACAAAAAAACACAGTTTAACTGATGTGGTCTGGTTCATAGACGGATACAAGACAAACAAAGGAGTAGGGGTTGGGATTTATCGACCTAAATTCAACTGTTTCAAAGATATTTATAATTTTGCTGAATATTTTGCTATTGCACCATCTTACAGAAAAATTAATATTGTAAAGCCCTTTGGAGCGTAAGGTACCAAACTTCTGCAAACGAAAGTAAAGGGTGCCGTAACTTTCAAAAAAATTTATACAGGGTGTGCAGAAATTAGCAACCAATTCAGATATCTTCAAACATTAAAAATTCTTTTTTTTCAAATGGGATAGTACTTTTTATTGTAGCACTTAATTCTACATCGAATCGTATTAAGGTATTATATTAGTTTTTGAGTTATTAGAGATTATTGATTCCAACTACGGAAAGTATACTAATATCTGATATTTTTTCTCATAGTTAGCTATGAAAATAAAATATTTCGGTAAGAGTTAGCAAATGAGTCACAGTTTATAGTGCAGACTCATTGATCCGCACAATATGACTATTAATTACCAAAATTATACGAATAGTATAGGCCCTAGCCTCTCGTAGCTTTGAGAAAGCCACTCCTCCCTTTGGCCCTTTCTCCCCCCCCCCTCTGCTCCCTCTCCCCTCCCCGCCCTTCCCCCCTCCCTCCTTCCTTCCCCTTCCTTTCCATCCCTTCCCGTCCTTCCTTCCCTCCCTCCCCGCCCTTCCCTCCCTCCCCGTCCTCCCCTCTCTCCCTCCCTTCCCTCCCTCCCCTGGTACTGGACCAGCAAAACTAAGACAATAAAAAAAATGTATTACTTTTTCGGCCAACAAGGTGAAATCCCTACTGGAGCTCAACAGATGAGACCTCAGCACCATGACGGCTTTACTCACTGGCGACGGCCCTCTGGGGTATCACCAGCTGACATTAGAACCATAGCACTCAAGAAAATCTTCGACTTCTTCATTCTACATTTATCGGACATTTGATAAAGTTGAAACACAGCAAATACTTTGGTAAATAGTTTTTTATTACAGAAAATAGCTTCACTTAGGTACATCTTCGATAAAACTTTGTTCTTTTTATAGTAATTACATTTTATAAATACATATATTCTATGAAAAAAAATTTTTTTTAATATATTTGGAAGACAGGTAATTTGGGATTTGGAAAAATGTATAAAAATCTAAAATGAATTTTTATTTGTCTACACAGAGATTGTCCTTAATTTTGACTGTATTCTGAAGATTCTAGAAACAACAAATAAAGATCAATTTATTCTGGACCATCATTTACAATCACCGTGTATACAAAGATCAATATCAGTGATGAGGATGTGAGATAAAGTAGGTACTGTTAGTCTTATCTTCTAATTTTATATAAATCAATACATTCTCCGACTGTACAGTTTTATTATTTACAAATATATAAACCGTATTAGTTCAAATATAGATAATATATAACTCTAATTAAATCTAAGAAACATTACACTACGATTATAAATATGTACACATTTTTTTTGTCTTCAATATCAAGAAATTACACCAGCTAAACAAAAATTAAAGTCTTAAATAAATAGTGCCGCTTTCTCTTAAAATATTTAAATATATTATTGTAATGCTACGTTTAAGTACTGACTTAGGGCATAATTAAATGTTTCCTTTGGTACACTCTTAATATAAAATATATTATTTATATGTGACAAGACTCTGCTGCATCAATTTCTATAAAGTCACCACACACTGTTTCCTACACTTATACAAGAAACAAAAAAAAATCTTTACAAACCTATACAATAATTATAAATACAAGAATACTACAAACGGTGCAAAATGAGGTTACGACTGTCATTTTGGTTGATTATTATAGTCCACGTACACCCGTACTACTTCACCGGAATATTTCCGCTGCGAAGGCATGAAATAAAAGTCCGGTTGCATATCTTGAGGTGACCTATGCCTTTCGTAAGCCGTCCTGGGTAAGGAGAAAGTGCTACGGTCCAAATTTCCCGGTGGGTAAGAGCCTCTGGGTCTTTGCAGGGACCTGGTGTCGCTCATGTACGCAGCGGCATGTTGGTTAGGGACACTGGGCGGACGCCCTTGCGGTTTGGGCACGCGAGATTGTTTAGGAGGTAACGTTTCGGTGGTACGTCCTTTACCGTTGATTTGTTTCTTCTCGTCTTCGTAGGTTTCGAATGCGTAATTTGTATTGGCCGCCGAGTAGTCCTTCCATGCTGAATTCGGAATTAGATGATCCTATAATGGAAATGTGTGATTAGATTGTTTGGGTGTTTTAAACGCGATAGAAATTGTTTAATGTTGCGATGGTATCCAATTGGAAATCATTTCTTTCCTTTAAAAACTTGGTGGTGTCTGTATTCTTCAAAAATATTTGAATCCTTTTGTTTAAATGTTCGCAAAAAGAAACCCGAATCATATTTTTTTATTTTAATGCAGAATCAAAATTTATTTTATTCGGTGTTTGTAAATAAGTGCAAACAGTTTGGTTGAATGATTTCTCAAGTCGCATTGAGTGAAATAGAGTTCTGTAGTGTTGTGTGTTGACACTATGACTTAATATTTATGGAGTTATGTTTTTAGTTTAGTGTTTACAAAAGTCTCCTTAAACTTTTTCCTTTCGAGCTATGCATATCAAGTACAATGGAGCGATGCAATTCAAGAGAAAATAGTGTTGTACAAGTTTAATACATCCTAGATTTGGATAAAACTGAGTTAAAAATGATAAAGAGGCTTCCATGTAAAACAAATGATTCGGAATAATTCTTTAAAGACTATTGACTGTATAACAAAAGAAAAAGTGTCGCTACCTGTTTATGGTAAGCTACTAAACGTGATTAATGTGACCTTGGGCTAGGGGGCATTTAGGCCTAATGCGCATTATTCATTTAATAAGAGTTGTATCTCATAAGCCAAAGGAAATAGAGTAAGACTAACTATGTGTGCAGTGTACATAAAACGTTAGGAAGCTGTGTTTCTGTATCTTCACCTCAAAGTCCCCAAAATGACAAAACATTAGGTGTAGTAAAAAGAAATCCATTATTTTTGCAATAGATGGTTTTAGTTATCTGTATCTCGCGTTGTATAAGTCCGATTGGGTTCCACTAAATGGCGTTAGAAAGATGAAATTTTGTACTAAAAAAGCTTTTCTAACAATTTTGTGATTAGTTGACACAGTTTTGTTTGAACGCCTGTCAAAGATGGACACTAGCGAAGAGAAAATAGGCTATATTTTACAGTTTTTCTTCGATAAAGGCGAATTTTGGTCCAATTTTGATTCCGGCCAATTATCGAAAATATCGATAAAATCATGGACATTTTCGAGTCCGACCGTCATGTAAGCACTGTTTCGATTGCCCAAGAGCTTTGAGATTGCACAAAAAACCGCTTGAAACCATTTGAATATGGCTGGATACAAAAAGAAACTCGATGTATGGGTGCCATACGAGTTAACGCAAAAGAACCTCATGGACAGAATTTGCATCTGCGAATCGCTACTGAAGCGCAACAAAATCGACGCATTCCTGAAGCGGTTGGTGACTGGTGATGAATGTCAAGCGAAAACGGTCGTGGTCGAATCGTTGTCAGCCGGAAATGGTGGCCAAGCCAGGATTGACGGCCAGGAAGATTTTGCTGTGTCTTTGGTGGGATTGGCAGGGAATTATCTACCATGAGCTGCTCCTCTATCGCAAAACTCTTAACTCGGAACTGTACAGTCAACAATTGGACCGTCTGAAGGGAGCAATCGCTCAGAAGGTCTGTTCTTGTCCATAGCGAACAATTCTGCTAGTGAAAAATTCGCTTCAAGAAAGGTTTGTGAAAATCGGCTGTCTCAATTTTTTGCCAATAGGGACGAGGGCTTCCATCAGAAGATATCGTAGTACGGTAATGAAACCGCTGCTATCGGACTGACATGGAGAAGTGCATCGCGTTTGGACGAATAACAACAGTCATTGAAATTGGTCTGATGTCCCTTTTACAGACGAGGCTTCTTTTCATGCTTGGTCACAGGCAAAAAGAGCTTGGTTTACACAACAGAACATGTGTGGGGGTGGTTTAATATGCTTGATTTCGCATCATTGTGCGTATTCACCGAGAACTTGAATGCGGAAATAGTGATAAAGTTAGTGGACCAGTGGATTTTGCAAGAGAACAATGATCTGAAGCGTCGGAGAAAGCGTTGTGCGGACTGTAAATTGGGAAATGGTATCACGACGTTGGAATGGCCGTCCCAGAGCCCTGATGCAAATCCAATAGAAAATGTGTGGGCAATAATGAAGCTGAAGCTTTAAATACGACCATGGAGCGTCGTTGACAAACGATTATCGACAACGATGGAGATTGGACGCTATATTGACTATGATGGGCATTAGGGGCATCGGTAAATTGTACCAATACATTAATATTTAGAGTTTTGTATTGTTTTGATATTCTTAAAGACCATATTCTCTTGTTTTACAGACTATACATTGATTAATATCTAAAAACAAATCAGAGCCAAAATACTTTTCAAAATCCGTCTTTCGATTCAAATTTCCATTTTAAAAATTTATAGATTTATTTATGATCATATTGATACTTCCTTCAAGAATTATTCAGGGAGTCATTTTAGAAGCTGGGATAATGGATCTCAAGAGGTAATCGTGGTCATTCTGACACCTCGCGAATCTCTTTGAAACTACTACCCTAAAGCTCGGCCATCTTGGCAATTGTTGTTTGGATTTTGATCGAGATGGAACGATTGGAACGTCGTTTGAGGTCGACGAAAATTCAGTTTCAAGAACAAAGAAAGAAGTCAAAGTAGGAAAGTCTAAAAACAAAAGAGAATGAATAGACGAACGAGATAGAACAAAACAGAATAAAGAATATAATTTTTGTGCCACACCATTCTCCCCCACCACCTCGTATTTGAGGTATAGACCGCTGTGTGTCTGCGAGACTCATTGAAGAGGAAACTGGCCTACTGAAGAGCACAGTCTATCGAATTTTGACCGAAGATTTTGGCAAACAGAAGGTTGGAGAGTTTGACATTGCACATGTTGAGAATGTCCCAAAGGAACCTGGCAAGCATGTCAGCTATTGTAACTGGTGATGAGGAGGTTGTCAAGACAGGCCAAAAACAAAACATCAGAGTGCGACAGGAGGTCAGACGGTGAACGCGGAATATTATCTGGGAATTCTACAGGGAGCTCCATCTAGTGGTAACCGATGTTAAACTTGAATAACTTGACATGCATAATATGTCGGATTAACAAACGAGATAACGGGTTGAAAGTGTCATTTCAGTATAATCTTAACCATGAATCACTACACACCGAAAGAACGTCCAGAAATTGTGAAATTTTATTTTCAAAATGAGTCCTCTGTTACGCCAACGAAACTAGCGTACCGACGAAAGTATCGCGGTCGAAATGTGCCCACACCAAAGACGGTTCGGTTGTCGGTCGGTAAATTTAATGAAAGTGGTTCAGTGGCAACATCAAGGCTTAAAATTAAGCAACGAAGTTATCGATGCCTTACGAGCCGATGTGGCTGACATCCCCGGAACATCGTATCGTCGGCGAACTCAGGAGTTTGGCTTGTCTCCAGCCTCCATGTGGCGAATTTTGAAAGTAGATTTGCATGTTTTCCCATACAAGTTGCTGGCCGATAAGGCCCGCCGCATCCAGTACACCACCAACATGCAAACCATCTTGTCCGGAGAACCCGATTTTTGGCGCCATTTGATCAAGATCGACGAGGCTCATTTTTCGCTTTGTGGCAGTGTTAGTAAGTAAAATTTTCGTTATTGGGGACCCACAAACCCTCAATTGATTCACGAGGAGCCTTTACATTCGCCAAAAGTGACTGTCATAGGCTCGTACTTCTTTGAAGATGAGACTGGCGCGCCAGTATCGGTGAACGGAGTGCGATATCGAGCGATGATACGCGATTTTTTGGCAAATAAACTGGATGAAAATGAGATGGAGCGTTACTGGTTCCAATAGGATGGCACAACATGCCATTCCCGTCGTGAAACCATCGATTTATTGTAGCCAATGTTCCCAAGACGACTGATATCGAGAAATGGCGATTATGACTGGCTGTCTCGGTCACTTGATTTGACCACTCTAGAGGTTTTCCTGTGGGTATACTTGAAAAGCAAGGTTTATTCCAATAAACCTAAAACTCTCGAACAACTTAAAGCCAACATACGCCACGAAATTGCTTAAATTATACCCGAAACGCTCGCTGATGGTAAACGCCGAAAAAAAGGCCGATTTGTTTGTGGCTGTTGGAAGTGGACATTTATATATACATATAATCCAACCCTCTTCTACCCGAAGGTGTAGGGTCTATGTCCAATCTGCTATTTTTCAGTTTCCATAAATAAAACTTCTCCACTTCTGTTTGTTCTTCGCTAAATCTCTTAGCTGTGTCCAACTGATCCCTCTGTCCGTCAAAAATTTTTCCACACTACCCTCCCACGTTTTCCTTGGTCGTCTGAGTCTGTTCTCGTGCCTCCTTGCTTGGCATACGTGTTTAACGGGTCTCTCGTTATCTATTCTGGTTAGGTGTCCAAACCATTTAAGTTGACTCAGTATTCCTTATCCGATCTCTTCTAGTAACACTAACTACCTTGCGAAGAAACTTCATCTCCATAAATTGGAGTTTGCTCTTCATGTTCGTTGTTAGGACCCAAGTTTCACATCCGTACATGAGAGTTGGCAAAAATACAGTTCTATATAGCGTTAGCTTTGTCTTCTCCAAGATTTCTTTTTTCTCTATGAAAGACTTTCTTAAGGTGTAGTATAATCTAGACGCGTTTTCCAATCTCGTCTTTATTTCTATGTCGTGGTATCCTTTGTTGTTAATGTATACTCCTAGGTATTTAAACGAGTCCACCTGTTTTAGTTTTTTCCCGTTGAGTATAATGTTTGCCTGCGAACTATATCTACCTGTCACCATTATTTTTGTTTTTTCTCATTAATTTTCATGTTGTTTTTTACAGTAATTCTTTCCACATTTCTATATTTCTTTGCAGGTCCCTTTCATTTTTACCAAACAGTACCAAATCATCCGCGAAGGCACATTCTCTCAGATACACGGGGCTGTAACGGTGGAGGGTACTACCCTGCTAGAGTGGGTGACTTGAACAAACAGATGTGGCAGAATAAGCCTAATGGCTGCGATGCCTACCGGTGAGTATAGGTCGGACGGGTCTGGAGGGGGAAAAAAAACGGTGTCCAACGTACAGATTTGTCATTTTTCCTCTAGATTTCTTTAACATGTCATCCAAGACCAAATTAAAAAGTGTTGGGCTTAGTACTCCTCCTTGTCTTAGACCACTATTTACTGGGAACTCTTTTGATTGCATGTTGTCAGTCCTAACATATATCTTACTCTCTTCATGATGTAGGCTCATTATTGCGGCTACCAGTTTGTCGTCTACATTTTTCTTTTCCAGAGTTGTTTTTTTGATCTCCGGATTCGATCGAAGGCTTTCTCCAGGTCTATGAATGGAAGTGGACATCTACTAGATGTTATTTCCAAAAAGTGATCAAGCAAATTTTACAGGTCCAAATTAATTAAGAATAAACTAAAAACAACGAATTGTTTGTGTTTTGTTTATCTTTTTTGGAAGATTGTGGTCCAGAATTGGACGAGTTCGACCGGAATTTTGAGACACAGGTAGTCATTTTTTGTTGCACGACAATGCACTATCGCACAAGGCTATCATGGTACGTGAATTCTTGACCAAAAAAGGCATCATTGTTATCGATCATCCACCGTATTCATCTAATTTGCCTACGTGCGACTTGTGGCTATTTTCCAAACTAAAAATTGTGATATATTAAAGACCATTCCAGCCGATGAGTATAAATGATGTTTCGACAAAATTGTTGAACGTTTCCTACGTTGTATTGACTCAGAAGGAGACTATTTTGAATAAATAAGAATAAAGTTCGAAATTAAAGTCTGCGAGAGATTTCTTTTTATTTTACTCAAAGTGACTCAAGCCGCCTCTTATGGAATTTTGCTGCACTTATTTAAAAACAACCTGTATAAATGAATGTTATTTGAGATAAAGATTGTTTGGAAATTACTTTAGTACATTCTAATTGAAATGAAAGTCAGTATAAACTCGCTTTATTCCATTTCGTTGATGTAACTCTCAGATTAGTATTTGTATACATAATTTTATTATCGGCGTTAAGAAATCTTACAAAAGCCGACTGTAAGTGAAACGTGTTAATAGGATTTCAATATTTAAGACGGAATTTTTCCTTTCCTACTCTAAGATTATTAGAATTACACATAAATTACGTTTCAATTCTCAAATGTTGTATTATATATATTTTTTTTTGTTGTATTAAAATCACCGTGACATACTAAACCAAAACAATACTACTTCTATTAGCTTATCCTTCACCATATACGATCAGCAAATATTACATCTAAATAAACATCTAAAAATAAGCATCTAAACATGTTAACCTGCTAGATCTAAAATACATCAACAAAAGTGCGTTAATTTTACACTAAAATTCGACCTGCAATAGCATCCAACTACCCCCAAAACACTGTAAAACATTATAGGTATAGTGCAACGATTGTGTAATAGAAAAAATAAAACAAAAAAAAAAAGGAAGAATGTAAGTGCTGCATTCCAATCGTAAAAGAACTCACCCCACCAGGCCCAACGCACTTTAATTTTTTCGCGATCGCGACCTTTTGAACCCCGCCGTGTTTTCACCAATGTCGATTTCTGTCGGTAGATGTCGCGGCCCAGTGGGGCAGCGAGTCCCTTCTGTAGTAATGATTCTGGTAGTAGATGGGGTCCAGTTGGACGCTGTAGACCCTCTACGAACACCATAGATACGAAAGAACGGATGTATAGAGAGTATATTTATATGCAACATATATGTATGTATGTGTTTATTCATGGAGAGATGAAAGCACTAATTAGCGTAGATTTGACAACTGACGGCGATTTGACAGATTCGTCCTGTCACCTGTCATATTTTGCAGCATCAAACATCATAATTTTTTAATTATATTTCGAGAAAGCAAACATACACTGATTCGTGCTTTCTTTTATATACAGTGTTACAGATCAAACTCATATATTTACCAACATCTACTCAGGAAACTCAGGAAAAAATGACAGTTAACTATAAAGCAAGCAATTAGTCGGTAACATATATGTACATATATCGTGGATAAATAGCGGCTTGGAACAGCTTGTCGATGCAGTCTCGGCAATACCAAAATAAAATTAAAACATCTTATCAGATCATGAAGCAAGCGAACAATAAATTATGTACGTTATGAACCTACTTGCCCTGTATATAGGTATTCAGGTCACAGTGCGGTTACCTTATGACTCGATGATGATTTACTAGCAGTCTTGTAAATCGTGCAACTAGCTTGGACGATGGCGACCAAAACCAAAGCCGCAATACATCCCAAAACAATATACAGCTTCGTCTCTGATAAGTTGAAGAAATTGGTCGCGCTTTCTGATGAATTATCTGGCGTGATATTCGAAGTTACTGAAATAGAATTAAAATTAAATTCTGATCAACTTAACCCCAATTTACTTGAAACACTTACGATGTTGTGGTTCGAAATTTAAATAATTCTTATCAACAGTAAACCTGCCAATAGTTCCACTAACGATAGAGTCCTTTATGATTTTCTCCACCTCTTCATCGTGAGCTAAATCGTCCTCAAACGATCGGCCTTGCCCAACAGCTGATTTATCTAATTGGAAATCCATACTTGCTATTATATTTTTATTATCTCTGCAAACAAAAAAATAAATAAATAATTTGAGCAAATTATAATATTTGTGTTGGCATACTCTCTAATATTTGTAATTTTAAATTTTTTATAACCAGGTATCTTCTTGAAGAGTGGTTTGAAGTTATCGTTGATTTGTTTGGTTAGATCCTCGTAATCTACCGAGTTTGGTTTGGGAATCTTGAAATTCTCTCCGAGTTCCACGATTTTGATTTCGATGTTGTATTTTAAATTGTTAGGGTTGTCGGCTATCTCATTGCTTACACCAGCATCATCTGAAAATTGGAATTCTATCATGATTAAAACTGTTTAAAATGCTGCTAAAGACTTTGTACTAATGAAATTGATGAAGATGTTGCTGGCCAATATGTCCTCGTGCTATTGTATTAATAAGTAAAGCAGATCAATTTCTGTCATAGAATTATGCAGAAAAATTACTTAGGAATAAGTTAAAGGAAGACTGAAAAATGTTTGATATCAGTAGAATCATTGCATAGACGATTATCGAAAGGAAGAAGCTAGATATCATAGCTAGAAGAAGAGACTTATCAACTTGCTCGACATAATAAATGTGGTTGCAAAAACGTTGTTGTTGCACCAGATCAGCGATCAGCCTCTACTGGCATAAACCAGATGAACATAATGATTTTCCTGGATTTGGAGAAGATGAAGGAAACTGCCAGTTCTAAAGATCATTAAATCGTACACCAAAGATCGAAGATTCCACATCGTCGTGAATGGAATGAAACCTTTTCAACATTGACATGGGATTTACTCAATATTGTGGTGAGGGAGGGACACGGAGTGGAGGAGGGTAACACTACTGTAATCGTTACTCTGAATAGTCTATAAGGTGATCTAATGGTCAATTTGAGCAAGACGCCAATCATAAAGTCCAAACAGAAACGTCAAACCTTAACTAGAAGATCGAATATTTGAAGATGATCTTCGAAAAGGAGAGAGCCATAAATATCACTATTTGTGGAATGTGCCAACTGAGTAGCCACAGTTCTGGATCGAGCATAATGTTGTACAAGAAACACTGTGGCTCCTTATCAGATCGTCTTCCTAAACACACTTCACTACCTGCCTTCTAGGACACAGTAGTAGCAGATAACGAGTTTTCTCAAATTTCAGGACATACCAAAAATCAGACTACCGTGGTCTTCAGAATGGTCTGATCAACGAGATCCAGAAGTCAAATAAAGATGTTAGTGATTTCAAAAGAGTGGGAGATCAACTGACCTAACAGGAGAATATTGTAGGAATCTTTGAATGAGTCAATGGTGTCAGTGGTAAGAGTGTCTACTAGAAAACGTAGCAATACGTCCAGGGACATTGATACTTGACTTGAAACTGATTTCTGAAGATATAACACTACAACGAAGCCATCGAGATCTTAACACATAAATTACACATCAAGAGCTGTAGAGGTACTTTTGGCACAAGCTGGCACAGTTGCACCGCCACAAATATGTTTCACTACGGCAAATATTGCATTAATCGAATGTAGGCTTTCACGGCCACGGTTCCAGAAAGATGTATCCTTCGGGTGTTGCAGCAGTTGTTGTAACAAACTTGACGTTTTGCTGATCATACTGTCAGCTTCTTCAGAAGTTCTCTAAAGACTGTCTTTAGATACGGTGAAAATACGATAAAAAAGTTTGAATAACTGATTGATTGATAAATAGAAGCAGCGTTGACTTGATATTACCATCAAACTTTCATCAAATTTGTATGAAATTTGTTGTCGAGACCTGCTGTCAGGGTTGAAGCGCTGGAGAGTGAGAAAGAAGGATTTGTTGTTGTGCTGAATCAGTATATGTATATGAAAACAATTAACAACTCGATAATCACAGTGATAAGAGGGGCTGACACTATAATGCCTTGCGTATTACTTATGCTATGAGGTTTGAATCTTGTTGGTGATGTTTGTAGCGACATAACCATAGAAATATACAATTTACATCGCAAGAGCGTTAGTGATAGTCTTGACAAGCAATACAACTTAGGAAACCGTTGCAGGTGAACGCACTACAAAAAAAGGTACCTAATCACATAGATTAGCAATTTTATTTTTAACTATATCTATTTGGCTTTCCTGGCAAGCTTTTACGCCTCTCCAAACTCAAGAGAGTCTCCAAAATTGGGGGTGGCCTGGTACCCACATCACAATCTAGACACAAAATGGCGGAGTATGCATTGGAAATACCCAAGGTTTAGTGCGTTTTCTAGAGGCAAGTATCCATGGGGAACAATCTAGAAAGAATTTATTCAACAAGAATCAACGATGTTAATTGGAGATACTGAAGGTATTCAAGGAATTTGTTCGAAAAAAATCCAATTTTTGACTATTTTCCCAGTTAAAAATGCCATTGACAGGATAAAAATTCTAATGTTGTCGATATCCAAGCTAATCTGAAACATCTTAAAAGTATTCCAAAAACTGAGAACCTATCAACCTATCTCATAGAAATGGATGAAAAGGAGCCTACAAACCAATAAATAATTCATAAATTGCTGAGCAAAAAACACTATCCAATTGTCACACCAGTACTCATTTAATGTAACGATTTGATTTGATTTAAATTCTGTTAAAGGGAGTACCTGTTTTGGGCATTTTAAAATAGAAATTGACAGTAATTTTTGGTCCAAAGTCAGAATAAAAAGCTCGCATAATAATCTAGGTTCCTGTCAGAAGACATCGTCAGAATAGTCTTTAATAGTCTTCAATTGAATTCCCAGCATTAATTATAGTTTTTACTGAGGACATCATAAGTTAAAAAGGAAGAATCTAAATCTATGTATCAATTAAATTTGGAAGTAACACATGTAACCAAATGAAATCGTTACATTTAAATATAATTTCCCTACACCACTAATTATGCAACAAACTTAATACCTTTCGTTTTCCTTGTCGAAAGCTCTGTGTAGTCATTGTCAGGTTGCTGTGAAACTTTTGTTCTAAAGCTTGATTCGTTACTAAGATTAGGATCTAAGGAGAGGTTTATATCAGCTTGGGAATCGGTTAATGTCGTAGGATCAGGTTCGGTAGTAGGGGTAGGTTCAGGTTCGGTTGAAGATTCAACGTTGAGTTCGGTATCCCAAGCATATTCTACAAAAATATTCCACAAAAGAAAAGACCACATCACCATTAATTAGAAAATACTACGATCTATCTACATACAAACATCAGTTTAATAATATTAACTACTATAGCTCGGATTCTTCCTTTCTAACTAGTAATTTTAGAGTTAATATCTGCCACTTACCCAATTCATTATCGCAGGATTTGATGCAAATTTTCTCGCTTGAAATATACGGTGTCGCACTATGTTTCCAAATCTTCTTGCTAACAAAATCGAATCTACCACCGTTTGTCGGGAAAAAAACGTAAAGGCAATCATCATCAGTGAAGGATAAGTCCTGCAATATTATATTAAAGCTTCATATTAAAATGTAAGTCACACATACCTCAGGATCTGTTGATATCCTCTTTCTAGTGAAAGACAAGCTCATCACACCATCGATAACACTTCCGTTTATATTATAAATATTTTGGTTCTGATCTAATTTCACCCCAGTTGCCGAATAATTCTGAATCCAGGTATCCATGATGAATGGTTTGCCTAAATTATCGACCCAACCTCCAAGAATTGCATCAGAATTTGCCTGGATAATAATTAAAATTAATTTGGTTTTAATTTTTTCTAAATCGACTTACCATTCTGGTATCTTCAGAGAAAGCTATCCCAGTCCAAGCACCACTGTTAATCGTGCGAATATTGAAATGAATCTCATCGTTTCTGGATGAATACCTCCATTCAGCGTAATATTCGCAGGTACCATTATCAATTTCGCAATGTTTAGGCATCTTCCAACTACCGATGCATTGATCGTCATCTTTAGGCTTCTTTTTCTCTTCTAGAATTAAATTCCAATTAATCAGATCGTATTGGTGAGATCTAATCGATATATACCCATAAAATCGATAATAGCAGCTCCTCTTTGTCTCCCATGTCCGTGGTATTTTAATTCGTCAGGTTTATAAAAATTTTTCACTGCTGCATTACCAGATTCCAAACTAGATTTGGGGATGTGGACATATTTTCCAAGCTCCTGTCCTTTAGCCCAAATTACATGCATGAATTCGTCTTCTATCGAGTGATCTGAAGGTTCTTTAGCTACCAACTTCCTTCTGAATAGAACTGTGGTCACTCCCTCTGATTCGAAACCTAGAGCGGCGGTTAAATCATTTTTGCCACCCCAATAACTATCTTGTCTTGGAGTTGATCGATCTCTAGTATAATAATCTCCGATTCTATTATAGTTTCCTCTAGCTGTTCCTATGACGATATCGGTGCAATCCATAGGATTGAATTCGGGAGCTATAAATCAGGATAATTTATTAGGAATCTGATGCTTGTACAAGAGATAATCGTGCTATAGATTGTGCTGTACACAATACCTTGCTTGTTTCTTGCTGGTGTAGCATGCGTTTCTGGATAATTAGCTTTAGGTTCCGGTTCTGCTACTGGTTCTGAATTAGGTTCGCTAGTAGGTTCTGGTTCGGATTTAGGTTCTGGCTCTGGTTCCGATTTAGGTTCCGGTTCGGGTTCAGTTTTAGGCACGGGTTCTGTAGATAATTCGGATTTAGGTTCTGGTTTGGGTTCTGAAGAAGGTACTGGCGGGGATTGAGAAGATGGTTCAGGTTCGGATGTAGGTTCTGGTTCGGGTTCTGATTTAGGTTCAGGTTCTGGTGTCGTTTCTACGCTTTTATTCGGTTCTGGTTCGGGATTCGACTCACCAAGAAGTTCTACAAGAAATTAAAGGACCAACCACCGTTAGCTACGGTTGCAAAAATTATTTTCTACTTGTTTTAAAGGTGTAATAATGTAGTAATAAAATTAATATAGAGTGTTGTTGTTGTGTTAACTACGAATTTCTCTCTTTCTATTTTTTTTCACTTAATAATTTGTTAAAAATTTCTATAAATAAGATAATAATCGTTTGGAAATTATTTGGTAATGTTAAAACATGCACTATTTCAATTTACTAGTAGTGTGCAGTAATAATTCTGTTGTATATCTATATCAGAGTGGGTGTTAATTAATTGTCACAACCTTTTACTCGCTTTCTGAAGAGAATTTTTGCAAAATTCACCCAGACTAATATAGTAATTTATTATGACATTTTACCCAGTGCTGTGCAATTGTCCAATATTTCACTTGACATTAATGTTAGTTGACATGCTATCTAGATAGATTAAGATTGATCTTTCTATACGAGCACAAAGAGTTCAAAAATTGCGCAGGAAGATAGGTGCTGGGATTGAGGTCCTTTTTGATATGTTTCTAATCACAAACAACCCTAGAAATGCAACAATGTCGTTTTCGCATGAGACTCACTTTTACCCCTATGGGCATGTGAATAAGCAAAACTGCAGTTATTGGAGCACAATGAACCAGAAACGTAACTATCAAAACCGCAACAGCGCTGAGCCCATGACCAACACATCTTTGCCATGAGTGAAAAGTATTTCTCCAGAAGAGGTGACGTAAATTGGCCTTCAAGCAGTTGACTAATTGACTTTTTCTTGTGGCAATATCTCAGTTCCAAAGTCGATGTCAATTGCTGGTGATTGATATATTAACATAAATCAAATTGATGATTGACCAGAGTGAAACGTAAACCCTGATAGCGGCTAAAAAATTTTAGCCCAAAACTTCGAAACACATAAATATTTGACCACAGTCTGTAGTCATATGAACGGATCAACTGCCAAGGTCTGAAGTTGTTAGCTACATATATATGACAAGTAATCAATTAGACTATATTGTATGCATACTGTGTAGAGCGATCACCAGTCAACATTGTCATCCATGCAACAATTAAAGCTTGATAGGAGGAATTAGTTCTCCACTTGTTTGATCGAGAAGTCTTCTTTCTATGAGATTAAAGATTATAATCTATTATGCATCCGATCTTGACCTTTGGGGCATTAACTTGGTCGACGATAGCCAAAACACATCTCCGAAGATTTGAAACCCAGCAAAATTTCATCTTCAGGATCATCTCGAGTGCCCCTTGGTTCGCGAGTAATACCAATCCATGCAGGGAGTTGAAGAATTTTCTCATGTCTGGTATGATTTGTGGGACAAGCTCTGGAGTAATTAACGCCAAACACGTCAGAATTATTAGACCAACTTAAGATTGATTGATTGGGTTTCCCAATAGAAAATGAAATTCAGAATTGAAGCTAATACAAACTCAGGAGCACTTGGTTATTTTTTTTTGTCTTTGGACATAGGAGCAAATTTGGATGACGTAGCTGTCCTCTAATAGGTTGGTAAGCCATTTACAGAGCTGTATATGTCATTGTATTATGTTTAAGTGTTTTTGTGCTCTATGGTACCAAGTTCAAAGTTTCGTCGTGAAAGTCGTTGTCAGAAAAAATATTCTTACATTTTGACATACCAAGCAGCAGAATATGCAATCTGAACTATGCAACAGAAAAAAAATGGGCAAAATGTCATAGTTAGGATATACAAAACTTTTTTTTTTTTGAGAAATCTAACTAAAATGTTATGTTATATAAATTGTGCTCATATTAAACTAAGTACACAAGCAAAAATAATCTATGGATTGTCTCCTATAAAACAGCTAATCATCATAATTCTTACAAAATTATAATTAAGGATTAATTTTGAAATCAGCTGAAACATCCTTAGACAATTTCTTGCAAGCGTAATAGTAAGTAATAAGTAATTAAAATATCTACAATAGATGTTATTTTAAACGTGTACTGTGTACTGTGGGAGTATAATTATAGGTCCTATCAAGATTTCTTACCATTCTCCAGTGCTCTTTTCTTTCTACCTAAATCAAACAAACCCAATTAGGCTATAAAAATGATCAAAAAAAGAATTGCATTTAATTCATACCTTTCTTGAAACTAACTTTATAAGACACACTAGTAGTAACAACCCCATCCTCATCTTCTAACTCTTCTTGCGCATTCGAAGCTGACCTCCTGGAATATAAAGACTTCTGACTAACCGGTTCGGGCGTAGTTTCCGGTTCGGGAGATGGTTCAGGCTCACTACTCGGTTCTGGTTCAGGTTTTGGCTCACTTTCTGGTTCAGGAACTGGTTCCGGTTCCGCACTAGGTACAGGTTCGCTTTTAGTAGATGGTACAGGAGATGATTTATTTTTCGAAAATTTAATTGTTGGGAAATTACGACAAGCTGGTGTTAACGACATAGGTCTCCAACCGATTCCAATATAACTGGTTGTGTTGGCGACTACGACCATCTCGATTTCTTTCTGTTTCGGTAACACTTTCCAATAGAGATGGAAATCTGGGCTTAATTCTTTTTTTAGATGTGTATCCAAATTTAAATTGGTGGTATTAATCATGGATCCTAAAAAAATATATCAAAAATGTATCAATTTAAATCATAAATATGGGGAAAAAATCATACTTCTTGTACAACCAGTGTTAAACCATCCCATTTTGCAATAACATTGTTTCTGCGGAGCTGTCGTAGCTTCAATATCAATACATTTTCCTTGAGGTCCGCAATCTTTATCTTCGATACATTCATTTCTGAATTGGCAACGTTCTCCGTAATATAAACGATCACATTTACACCTATCCAAATAGAATTTTCCATGGCCGTTGCACGTTTCCCTATATTCTCTTCCTATAAATTGTATGACTCAACATAATTGTGGTGGATTTATAATAATGAAACATACGTGTTTTAATATCGACGTCTGCACACGACCAAAATTGATATTTTGGACCCCATTCTGTAGCTTGCCTGAGCAATCTTAACGTGCAATTGGAGCAGGTGTACTCCGGAGGTAGTTGGACTTCAAAAGTTTGTGCTCTAAACGGAGTATTTTGGCTCAAATAGATATTGAAGCTTTAATCAACAATAGTACTTACGTTCCATCATCAGAAACATATTGGGTACCATTTATCGATGGTGTTAAGTCTATAACTGGCCTGTCTAGGTCGTCTAGTAGTTGAATTCGGAAGCCACCCTAACAGGATAATAGCTTTTAAAGGTATGATTCATTTGAATTAAATTAAAATTTATATATTTTGAGACGTGAAAATGCTTACCCTGTGGGGGTAACCTAAATGCCACGATACGTTGAATTTACTGCCAGATAAAAAGGATGTTTTGCTATTGCCTGGAAGAGAAATTATATGTCATTATATTGGTTTAATATTTATTATAGTTATTGTTTTAATAATTATGTTGGATGTATTAAATCTGATGCTTTATCTTTCTGATATAATATCGATAAAAATTTGAACATCTGCCACAAAACCACGCTATGACATCAGAGACGTTACATAAACAGGATCGAAGATGACTGGCAGATGGAGTTTCAGGAGGTATTACAGTTCTTTCAGCCATTCAACTAAGTGCAACTCCAGTACCTGACATGTATTTTGGGAAAAAGATTCTGTACAATTTAAATATTCTATGCTTTCATTCATCATATTCAGCCTTTAAGTTTATTCCATTATCGACTTCGTTCTTTTCTTCAATTTCTCGATAACTTATACAAGCGATAGGTGGTAAGGCTTGCAAGTAAGGTGTTACTTGTTGAGTATTAACATAATCAATTGTTGTCATATTGTTTTTGAATACAGATTCTTGAAAAATTGTTGAAGATTCAGATTGAACATTGAATAATGTTGCAATATTCAGCGGCGTTGCAACTCTGGCTGGTGACAATCTAACTTTGGGTCGCACTGTTGCATTCTCAAGAAAATGTGCAGTGTTAGCCTATTTTAAGACACTTCCAGGGTTTGAGCATAGCCAAGAAGATGCAGCTTTATTATATTGTTGCGTTTAAGTCTTCCAGTTGTCGATCTGGCCAAAACTACGCAATATCATCAGAGATTGATACGTAAATCGCTGCAAATGATGAAGAATCCAAGTAGATTTAACCTAGACGATGGGTACAAATTGAGCAACACTTAGCGAATAACTTTATATCGAATCAGCGGAGCGAAGATGAAGTAAGATAGCAGAGACATCAACATGAGTCTTTAGAAAATTTCTGAAAAAGCTGATAAAATGATCAGCGAAACGTCCACTCAGAAGACTTCAACGCAGTACATGATGGTCGTGAATACCTACGTCCACGTGTGGTGTGATTCCTGTACACGTTTAAGAACATCTCGATAGGCAACAATTCTACCCCTGTCGAAGTCACTAACACAGTGATAATTTTGAGGTCTTCGAACTCTAGGCAACTAAATTTTATTAGTTAGCTTTAATTAGTCAGCTCTCATGAACTCTCACTTTTTTTGTCGCAAAAAAGTGTCAATGACATACTTATCATAGCATGCTGTAAATACAGGGGTACGTAAAAATTTAAGTAATTGTAAAAAACGACAACACAAGATTAAAAAAAAAACGTTGATTTTCTTTCATTATACCGAAAAAATATTTACACTAGTGTTCATAATGTTCACCGTTCATCTCGATACACTTCAAATAACAATACGGGCGAGCATCGCGAGGTCTTCATTGATGCTATCGAACTCGATTGTTATACAATGTTTGAAATCTTCGATGTTTGCAATCGGATGTGCGAAATCCCGGTTCTTCATCAGGCCCCAAATTGAAAAGTCCATCGCTGTAAGGTCCGGAGACCTTGGGGGCCAAGCAATGCAGCCACCTCTACCGATCCATCTCGGAAAGTGTTCGTTGAGGAGCCCTCCATCCTGCTGCAAAATGATGTTCCGTCCGTTGAATCTATCATCCTTAGCCAAAGTGATGCGTAATTCTTCCTTTTTGAGGATCTCATGACGATGAGCATCGGCCCAATAAACGCAGCTGTGCCTATGTAGCTTGCCATTAACCTTGAATTGTGTCTCGTCAGTCTACAAAATTTTCTCTCGAAAAAGCTGCTTTCATAACTAGACTTACAGAATTCGATGCGCGGCAGATGGCCTTGCGGTTTCAGCTCCTGCAGCTAATGAGGACGGTAACAGTGGAAACCGATATCTTTCGTGATTCTACGAAGTGTATGAGATGGTATTTCAAGCTCCAACGATGTCCATTTGGCAGAGCGGTGAGGATTTTCGATGAAATTTTGCGCGACGATCATGGTATTCTCTTCGGTGCGCACCGAATGCGGACGCCCGGTACGCTTTGCATCTTGAACACTACCGGTCTGTTCAAACTTTCTGGCTAATTCAACCATGTAATTGGAGTTTGGGAATTGTGTATCTCTAAAACCTTCTTCAATAGCTCTATAATTGCGATCAAGACAATAAAACTGTTTCAACAAAAATACACGCTGGTGTAATGAAAATTGGCTCGAACATTTTGTACCATACTAACTTGCTAACTGATTACTATGTAACTGACGCATGCCCTGTTTTCTAGGCTGCCTGTATGTATCATGAGCGAACATACAATCAACCGTGCTTATAAACAGTTCGTTTGTCAAAAGTCGATTATAGTCATTTTGATGCCAACAAATCAAGCTGAACAAATTACTCCTTCTGCGTGTAACACTTCTAATGTCAGTGAATATGTGTTATTTATTTTGCTGCGCTTAAATATCAACGTAGAAGGTAGGTATGATTTTGCATTCATCGTTCATACATACGTTGTATCCTTTCTCCACTTGTAAGTGCATCCACTTGGTGTTTGCCTTTTAAAGTAAGAATTTTGAAAGGTTTTTGAACCGTGGATCTACATTAAAATTTGAACTGGATTACAAGTGAACAAGAAGTTTTAATGAAAACAGTTGAAAAGAACTTCCTTTTTAATATTTTTTGTACCTTGTTTACTTGCACAACTAAATGGTTCAAAGCTTTTTCCTGCAAAAGTTGTTTTTGTACCCGAAAGATGAAGAGGAGTGCTCCTGAGCTGTTTTATGAGCTATCTATGAGGATTTGATCCTCACTAGAAGGGAATGTAAGGGTTTGAATATACTTTGTCATCCAACCAGTTTTTGGCCCAATTGGTCTTGTTCCAATAAAAGTAATCTTTGTCTTGGTTTAATGTAAATTTGGGAGATGATTCCAGGAGTGAAGTCCAAAAATCTTCCCCTCTTATATAAACAGAATCTTTCCAACCATAAAAAGCACCCATAACAATGCTGTACAAAAGTGTTAAATTGTCAAACATTGTTGATTTCGTTGTCACTGCTTTTACTTAGAAAAGGTAGACTATTATGCACAAAACAACCACAACGTAGAATAGTAGTAGAGAATGATGTACCTACAAAAAATATCGCCTGTAAAGATGATTGTACGTTGTATCTGACAGCAGCAGTTACAGTAAATACTGTAAATCAATGGCTTCATGTTATTATGTATTTAGCTCCACATAAAATAGCAGTAATTGTGATGTATTTTTGCACTATTAAATTGCAAGGACTCAAACAAAAATCTAGATCTCAATACGTCATCCTTAACGAACAAAGAATTCACACCGTGACTGATCCATTGTTATTGAAATTTCTTCTTAGACAATTACATCCTCAAACCATAATGACTTCATAATCTATTCTTCACCTCAAGCCACAAATTTATGTTCTACGTACCGCTATTTTTGCAACCACATAATTGACAACAGACGCGAATGACACTATTGTTCGAAATTTTAATTTTCGAAAATTACTAAATGGGTAACCGACAATCAGCGTTATTTATTATATTCTTAACCGCGCTAAGAGCTTTAACCAATATTAAGCAAATTAAACCAACAGTTCCGATAATTACATTTGCATTCTTACATGGATTTTTACTGCAAGTAAAATCGCTTTCACTTAAACAATTTAGGTTAATTACAGAAGCACACATCCATATTGTGTATATCCGAGACAATCGTTAGAATCATATACCGTTATGGCGTTTTTCTTTATTATGTAAGAAGATGGAATTAAAAGAAGCAGGCGTAAACGTCAATTTAACCATGATACCGTACGAATGTATTTCGTGACCGTTATCATTCGGATTATTCTTCTTTACGCTATTTTAAGATGAATCCCGTTTTAACCTTAATTTATAACGAAAAGAAATAAGCACATCTTTTTTTTATGATATATTACAATCGGCTACGGTTTTGAAACGGTGTTTCAAGAACGTACACACAAACAATATAAATGGTACGGTACGATGTGTACCAGTGAGTGAAGGTTTTTCGATAACATGTACCTCGATTTAAAAAGATAAATTGCGGTCAGGATGCTGCACATGATTTAGCAGGCAGCGCTAACTTCACTGATGATATCGAAGTTCAAGTGAGAATTAGTGAGAATGGACCACAAATGATTATCGAAAAATCATTTAGAGCTTTACAGTATACTAGCGACGATTCTCTGCTTGGCCAGAACTATATTCCAGATTCCTCAGCATCATCTGTAAGTGAATATGAAGATAATAGTGTAGAAACGCTACTTTGCTACAGATCAGAAGTTGAAGCTCTAACTACTTCTAAAAATGGGCAAGCCATTGATTGCAGTAATGACGAATGGCATAATATAGATGTTCAGAACCACGGAAATGTATTAGTAGAATACATATTCCATGCAAAACAGTTTGAATTGATGGACGGCTACGAGTACAGCCACAAAATTTGTTTTAAGATGTAGTTATGGTTCGTCGCATAAATTTGTCTTAATCTAAGTTCATCTTCTGTAGTTAGTTCTTATGACTAAAACTTGTGCCTGCACATTAGAACATTGTTAGATGAGACAGAAAATTCTCTATTCTTCATCGTTCTAAGGGTGGTGATGTTTTTGTAGCTTTGTATTGTCCTGTTCCTTCATTTCTTCTTTAGTTTCTTTGGTTGATTTAGTACTTTGCAATTGTAAATACAATTCTACTTCCTTCTACCTCGTGGCTGTTTATATTCCTCTTAATATTCTGCAGCAGGATTTTGAACTATTTTGTGAAACTGTATTACTTGATAAGCCCATTATTTTGATTGGTGATTTTAATCTATCGCAATTTGTTATCGATTCGTTATCTTGTTCTAAGAGTTGTTTTCACCAGATGGTCGACTTCTGGATCTCCTTACTTCTAACCCCAACCATTACCATATCTTCGGATAATCTTCCTCTTGTTCCAGTTGATCCATATCATCCCCATAACTTTGCGAAGACACAGGAGACATAAGGTCTCCTGTGTCTTCGCAAAGTTATTGTGCTTTTCCTTCCAACAACAGGTCGTCTGAGTTTATTCCGTCATCAGGTGTTCCTTAAGGTTCACACTTGGGGCCACTTCTATTTGTTCTCTTCATCAATTACTTATTTATTTGTTTGTCTTGCCATGTCCTCGCATACGCAGATGATATTAAAATCTATCTACCAATTGAATCTTGGAATGATGTACTGCTTCTACAGCATAACTTAAATATAATTGCCCAATGGTATGTTGACTTTAAACTCAAGCTTTGTTGTTTCATATACAAAGAAACTTAACTATATTGATACATGACAGCTTGGTTAGAAAGCTTGATAAAGTGAAAGACCTCGGTGTCTTATTTGATTCTCGTTTAAGTTTTGCACCTCATATATAGCTGATCTCTGCATTTCTGCCTCTAAAACGTTGGGTTTTGTCTTAAGGGCGTGCAAATTGTTTAATAATCCGGCCATATTTTTGGAAATTATGAAATGAATGGATAAACGTTCGGCTCCATCGCACAAATTTGGAGCAATAGAAAATAAAAATGGAAAAGAAGATGCCGTAAAGTCCAAGTGCATAATTGATTAAATTGCTGTTAAAAGAGGCGTGGATTATTCAGATCAGTAGCAGTTGGTATCAGTCAATGTGCTAAACGCCAACCAATATCTAATCACACTTCAAATTCTATGTGGATATAATTAGTTGTGAGGGTACCGGGACATGAAGGTATTAAAGGAATTGAGAAAGCAGATGCCCTGACCAAAGGAAGAGCGTCCAGGACACTCATTGGACCTACACCATCGTGTGGAATCACAAAAAGGAAAAATAGTCAAAACCATGGAGAGGGGTCGGAGGAGGACAGAGGCAGGCTAAAGAATTCGTCAAAGAATACATCTCTAAATTCACTAATAATCGTTTGAACAAAGGCAGGAGAACCGTCAGGTTGGTAGTAGGTCTAGTAAAAGGACATAACAGACTCAACCAGCATATGAGTCCTTGCAGCATATCTTGTGCCAATGCGAGGGACTAGCCATATTGAGACTAGAGTGTATTGGGGAACCATATCCAGGTTTGGCGAACTACAAGAAGACAAACCCCGCAAGGCTAGAAAGCCTCATGAAGAAGGCAAAGCTAGACCAGGTGGTCTAGATAACAGGGAACTACAATAGACCCATAGCTCGCAGTGGCAACTGAATCCAGATAGTTTTTACTGAAACATCATATGTCGGAAGAATGTTAATTGGTCTTAAATCTTTGAAATTGTTAGTTTAGGAAAGCTCAGAGAAATGAGGAACACATCTCATGGTAATATTCAACTTATTTTGTTCGATCATGTTTTAGCAGTTTTCGTTCACTACTGTACAATCTGTGTTCATTAGTAAGTATTAAGTAACCCAGTTCGCAGTTCTCATGCTCCAGCAATCACCTATACAAGATACCTAATTTCAAAACTGAATAAATGTAGGTATTTTAAGCGTTACACGCAGCACACATATATGTAATAATAATTATCCGGATAAACTTTCCAATAATTACATTTTGATTAATTCGAATGTACCAATCACCTAAAGAAGTATTTATATAAAATTCTTCAAACGCACCTTCAATTTTGCATGTAACTGTATATCATATCTATTATAAGAAATAAATACACAAACATTTACGAGCGCAAACACAGGGAGACGCACGCACATGTACGAAAACGCCAGTGAATCATTCGGTCATTCAAGGCCGTCAACTGCATGCCTCAGATGTAGCCGAACACTTAAACAGGTGGGTGGAATTATTGCCTAACCGGATTTAAAACAGAACCGACAAGATGATGATGCCTACACCGCGGATAATCATTCGAAAATACTTCTATTCTGGTTATTGTTTTCTATTATGTTTCGCTCGTTTTTATCCTTTCATTATCATCCATTCCATTATTTATGATCTGAGAAGTCGTGAGGTTCCCTTGAATGACTAGGTAGTGGAACGTTAAAAATTTAATGAATAAACATAGATGAGGTGGTTTTTATATGTATGACTTTAATGTCCGACAAGGTTAAAAATGGGTAGTTTTTAATTAATCTGATCTTGTTGATTAGTATGTTGCCACGTCATAACAGCAAAATTAGAAATTCATGGCTATTTTTTGAAGATTATGATTATTTTGTTTGTCATTTTCCAATATTTAGAATAGTAGAATCTATCTTTATCGTTTTCCTAGACAAACTAGCGGCTTCGTTTCTCAGAATCACCCTGCAAGCGAATTGCAATGAAAATAGATCAATGATCACGTGGTCTTCCTGCACTCACTTGCAGGGTGATTCCAACAATATACTAGCCTACAATTTTAATTTTTTTTTAATAACTGCTGTAATAATGGGTATATAGTTCTTGCAATCTAATTACTCTTAATTGAGGACACAATTAAGAAATTGAGCACAGCCATGCGCGAAAAAAGATCCCACAATTTTGCTGAAGAAACTCTGCTTGTGCAGGGTAACTGTAGAATGCATAAGGCAAGCAGTAATCAATGAATGTGGCTTTTAGAGATTATGCTATCCGTTCTGCAGTTTTGACCTCGCCCTCTGTGCCTATTATAAGAGGACTATTTTTTTTTCAATCTCCGACCACACAGTATGATGGCTGGGCGAGTGCGCATATCCACCTCCATACGCTCTGTCACTGGCGAGTCCAACACGCCATTTCCTGTTGCAGTCACGTAAACATGGCTGTCGCTATTGACTCTCCAAGTGTGAATTGCGAGGTGTTATCCGTTTCTTGCAGGGAGAAAGGAATTCATCGAAGAATGAGTCGAGTGTATGGAGACAGCTGTATGAGTGATAGCATTGTTCGTGAATAATATCGAAAGTTTAAAGATGGCCAAACTGATGTGCGTGATGAAGGGTGTCAAAGACGTAAGTCTGTCGCTACTATAGACGACATTGTTCAACGGGTTGACCAGACGGTTAAGGAAAATCTTACAGATCTTCTCGTACTCTATCGTTACTGAACAGTTGCGCTACAGAAAAATTTGCGCTCGCTGAGCACCAAAGATGTTGAGTCACAACCACAAAACTCACCGAATGGCTGCAGCGTTGGAGTTGCTTGACCGTTACAATACTGATGGAGAAGATTTTTTGAAATCCATTGTGACAGGTGATGAGACATGGGTTCAATATGACACGCCCGAAACGAAAATCACAACAATAGATGCACACTAATTCTCCACAGACTCGCAAAATTCAAACGAATCTTTGAACAACCATAAGGTTATGGCAACTATTTTTTGGAACCAAAAAGGTGTACCGACTTCTGGAATTGTTCTGATCCACGACGATGCCCGTTCTCACAGCGCTTCGCTCGTGCAACCCAACGGCTCCTTCAGCAATTTCAATGGGACATTTTCGAACACCCACCATATAATCCCGAGAAAGCGCCGAGTAACTTTCATCTTTTTCCTGAACTGAAGCGGTGGCTTGGGGGGGCAGCGCTTCCAAACTGACCTGGAGCTCAAGGAAATCGTCACAACTCACTTCCAATTATTGGCAGCAACATTTTATGAGGAGGGTATTGCAAAGCTTGTTCACAGATATGCCAAATGCCTCAATCGTCAAGGTGATTACGTAGAGAAATAACCTGCATTGTACATTACCTTTGGTTAGCTCTCGTAGTAGTATGAGTCAGCAGTTTTATACATAGTCCTAATAAGTAATTATTTCCCAGTTAAGCATTTTTGATTATCTTTGTTTTAATTCGAGTGGCCTCAAATTCTAGTAGGTAAAAGAAGAGACAACACTCCGAAAAAGTGGAGGTCATTAAATGTTGGTAAAATAAGATGTTGTCAACCAGAAGTTGCCAAGTACAGAATATCTCAAGTACAAATGTGTACATTGTTAAAGAGAAAACGTACTGGCAAAGAATTTCAAGTAGAAAATCAGTTGATTGTGCAGTTTAGGGAAAAAGGAGCCCAAAATGTTCCCATTTCTTGGTCCAATTCTGAGGCAAAACAGCAAGAATCAACTGCTAGGAGAGGAAAAAAGAATTTAACCATCACCAATCAAATAACGTTAAAAAATGCGTTGTAAGTTCTCATTTAAGCAGGTTAATGGAGCAGTGGAAATCGTTTCTGACAGTCAGGCTGGCCTTAGAGGATTACAGGCTGTCAAGTTTGACTCCGAGGTAGTGCTACACTGCCATAGGACCCTTGTAAAACTGGCGGAACGTCACAGCACCACGCTGAGATGGGTGCAAACTCACTCTGGAATCAGAGGTAATGAAATAGCTGACAAATTAGCTAGAGCTGCCAGTGAGGGGCTAACTCGTGGGTCCAGAACCCACATCTGTGAACTCATATGGCAGCATCAAAGCCTTTGTCAGATCCGAACTTGCTGCCAGGTATTGTTCCCATTGGAATGCACTCGCCGGGATTCGCCCGTATGAGAAAAAAACTGCGTAAGGCAGTCTATGAGCAGGATCAGGCTAAGGTTACTCACAGAAATTTCAACCGGTCAGTGCGCACTGAACAAACAGCTGCATCGCATGAGCATAGTAAACTCTCCTCTGTATAGAAACTGTGGGAATGCGGAGGAAACTCCTATCCATCTTCTTGCCGACTCCTCGACAGTGGACAGGGATTCTTTGTCCGAGTGCAACCTGGCTAAGAGGAGTAAAACAGCACGGGGGCATAATAGGTCTTCCTTATGGCCGAGCTTGCCTTTACGGTGCTTCCGCCCGTGCAGTCCAAAAAAAAAAAAACTGCACTATATTGTCGAGCTATATCAAATGCAAGGTTATGTTTTTAGAAAGGTAGGTTAACAGTTCTTCGCTGTTTAAATTGTGATTGTCGTCACAATAAGTTACCATTGTATCATTGTTGGTAAGATTAAAGGCAAAAGATTCGCAGGTGAAGACGATATTCCAGTGTTTTTAATGAAAAAGTATATAGCTGCATACGTACTATAAAACCCCTATGCGAAATTATGAACGCTTCTATAAAGGCTGGAACTTTTCCTGAACAGCTAAAAATAGCTTTGATCAAACCAACACATAAAAATGGGGATCCCATGTTCGAATCGAATTATCGACCAATAAGCATATTATTGGCGTTCTCAAAAGTTTTCGAGATAATTATTTTTAAGAGAATATCTAATTTTATGTCATCAGTTTAGATCTCACGAAAGCCTTCGATAGATTAAATCATAACATACTTCTAACTAAACCGGAGAGGTACGGCATTCGAGGAAATGCTCTTAGGTGGACGGATTCATATCTGGGTAACAGAAAACAACGTGTCGTAGTTAATAGAAATAGAAACATGGAGAGCTCCCTGGTAAAAAATTTAAACGTGGGCGTCCCCCAGGGAAGTGTTTTGGGGCATCTTCTGTTTCTCATTTTTGTGAATGATCTGCTAGATAGGTTCGACTGGTTGGAGTGTAAAGTGTTTACCACGATAACTGAAATTAGCTTCCAATTCATCTAAGTGTATGGACACAGTGCAGAATTGGCTTAAATCGAACGAATTTATTTTAAATAATACTAAAACTAAAAGTGCGTCCTATTTAAGACAAAAAGATATTGTTGTTGTAAACAAGTAATGTTAAATCGCCATTATTATTATTATACTAAAAAAAAAAATACTATTAACAAATCGTTTCCACGATGCTTGTATATAGAAACTTTACCAGTAAAGTACGATACAGATAAAAATCGGTAACACCAACACCTCAACATTTAATAAATTAATCCGGGACGCGTCATCAACCGTAAGCCTTCGAACCACGAGTCCGCGATTAATTAATTAAATGTTGTGGTGTTGGTGTTACCGATTTTCATCTGTATGATGGATGATGGTAAATTTATTCAAAGTGTGGCTTATAAATTTTGACAAGTAGAAGAAATGCCAGTTTATTCGAGGACAATTGCTAAGTCCTTTAATCGGAAGTTAGTCTGAATAATGTTTAATCCCCATTTGCACCACTCTCTATCTATATAATCTAGTAAGAATTTTTGAGGATATAAAAGATGAATAGCAAAGCAGCAGTAATGGAAATAATAAGATGTCGTAGCTGATGATTGTAGAAGTGTTAAAAGTGTTCCAATATATCTAGGGAGTAAATTCAAACAGCGATTTTACTTCGTTCTATAAATTGGAAATTTATGTCAATTGAAACTGTTATGCTCTGATAAAACACCCAGTATTAATATAAACCCTGAAATAAAGAAGACAACCATTCAAAAATGTTACTTTTATTTTTACACTTATTACATAACGCTATTCCATTCTTATAATCTCGCCTTATCCAACCTAACCCATTGTTTACGACTCAGAAGCGCATATCCGTTCGAGATCTTTCCAGCTGATACGCGTCAGCCGCTAGAATGCACTTCAACGACATATACCTTCATTTTCAACGTCTTAGCGATTGTCAATACAACATCTGCGAAGCGAAAATATAAAACAACAAAAAAAAATTGATTGGAATAAATCATTTCAGTTCTAATTTATAAGCGATAGTATGAGAGAGGAGTAAAAGTAGATTTTAATTACGAGATTGCAAACAGACATCAAATTACAACGAAGCAGATTCAACAGACACTAAGCCAATTACAGTCTAGCATACTTAATGTATAATTATAACTGTTTCTTTACTCCAGTTGCATGAATATATATTATCCAGGTTGTATATATTTTCTACTCATTACTAATAACGTAAGACGTACAAATTTAAAAATAATGATAGTAGGTATTTTTTTTTATAAATCTATTTACCCGGAGGCATCCCGCATGGTGCTCTCGTCCTGAAACTATCCAAAAAATCCAAGTCGTACTTTCTAGCTGGTGGAAACGTTAATGAAACGTGAGCCAAAATCTGTTCCACCAAACATAGGAGTACAATCGCAGCTGCCGTGCAACGAGAGACCATCTCCGGTCCCATTTTCTTGTTTACTACCGCCTATTCCTTTGGAAAACTGGCATCACTTTGTTTAGGATGTGATCAGCTCAGTTCAATATCAACAGAATCGTTGTATACTGGATAATCTGAAAGAAAAAAAATCTAAGATTAGTTTCATTGGTAAGGGGGCATGGTTTAGGTTTAATTTTTGGACGTCCACATAAATAAAGTGAGTCCTTCATGCCTACGAATTCAATTTTAAAATCATATCCGCATAAGTCAACGCCTCAATGCAAAAAACTTAGGTAGGTATAGATTATGTAAGCCATACAGAACAATTGCCGAACACGTAATGCAACAAACATATATTGAGTAGGATGAATTAAATGAAGCAAGCAATGCATTAATTAAAAACTTTAACAATAGATATTGTCTTGCAGTATACGCAATTAAAATTGCTAATAATATTAATTACCTAGCACGCATAAACAACAAAATATTTCTTGGATAAATACGACCTTTTAAAACGGTAATTTGTGAAGGTTTCTATTATACATACAGTATACGCAGCGCTAGCAATTTATTATTAATTATTGTTGGAATATATTTGCGATAATCATCTGTCTGGTGAATACCAGTTGTAATTATTAATGTTATTTTGATAAAATGGTGACGCTACAGTACTACAAATGAGATCTTATATAGGAGTAGTATAAAGATAGAAAAGATCTAGGCGACGAAAAGCTTTTAGTAATTCTCAATATGAATCCCATCAATTTGTTACATTTCGCAACAATATTATTAATATGATATGTAAAGCTTAACTCTCTATCTAATAAAACGCCCAGATCTCTGATACATTCAGCCGAACTCAACATCTCTCCATCCAAGAAATACTTGGTCACAATGTTATTCACATTTCTGGAATACGACATAGCAAAGCACTTCTTAACATTCAGGTGCAGATAATTTTTTCTGCACCAGAGTCCCAAGTTATCAAGATTTTCTTGAAGCTTATTAGCATCATTTTCTGTTTTTATCTCTGCATATAATTTCAGATCATCGGCGTATAACAAAAAATTACAATGCGTCACATATGTCATTCATAAAAATTATAAATAGAGTAGGTCCCAAGTTGGAGCCTTGAGGAACACCTGAACTACTAGATATCAGACCAGATATGTAGCCATTATTTGCAACATATTGCATTCTACCCAATAAATAACTCTGCAGCAGCAACAACAGATTTCCCGAAATACCATAAAGTTTAAGTTTTTAAATTAACAATGATAAATTCACCTTATCTAAGGCTTTCGAGAAGTCTGTGTATATTGTATCAATTTGCGACCGATTGTCTATAGCTGAGTTAACAAAATTAGTAAATACAAGTAAGTAGTAGATCTTTTGGGCAAAAAGCCATGTTGATATGACGATATTACCGGCAATATATGATTTAACAAAGAAGCATTTATAATAGATTCAAACACTTTCCCAAGAACCAACCCCATCGTAGTGGAAATAACTGGATTGGATCCGGACCGACCACCCCACCGAATTGTGGTGAAGAGGATGTGATCACACTAGCACCAACATATTAACTTCAAACCAACACCCCTCAATGCATCATCCGTAAGTTGCCAGCACATTTTACAGCCAGTAAGGGCAATAAATAAAATTTAACATACTAATATTGGTTTTGAAATTGATCATGTTGTTTTCTTTTCTGATATACGCCTAAAAGCTTGAGCTTGCTCCGTCTCTCTATTTCTGATATTTATCCATAATCTACCTGTAGTTCAAATCATTCATCTAGCCACCTACATACGTCCAAAATATGACCATCCTTGTATTATCAAAGAGCGATGCTTTTTTTTGCGATGTTTTTTTTTATTATTAATTATAGCGTGTATGCAAATTAAAGGCCTAAAGCCTAGCTGTAATCTAGGTGTCCAACGGTATGCATACCAGTTTGGTCAACAGACCCCATTGTAGCTGGGACAACCAAATAAAATTCGGCTAGATCACCTTATCGAGTTAATTCGATTTTCTATTTTAAACTTAAGAGGTTGGATGGTCATCAGAGACTGCTGAAACTCCAATATGCCAATATATGTAATTTATAGCCAAGATGAAACTAGCTAAGTTAAAGACAAAGTTCGAGACAAAATACACAGCATTTGAGCACAGGAATGTTGCGTTTGTAAGAAGAAGGAAGGAAACATTTAACTTATTGTTAGTCTGACATTGACCACATCAACTGCAACAGCCTTTTCTAAGATGACCCAAAAACACTAACCTCATATAACAGTCGAAAAACTCACTGCCGATACTAATTGGCTTTAAAGTGTACAAGAAAATTTTACAAATTTTTTTGTTAAATCATACAATACGACGGAGGAGTAGAACCAAGCCGGTTTGCCACGATTTTGGACATTGACACTATGGATGCGATTAATTAATCATTGAAAATGAACATTTACTAGACGAAATGTATTGGAATCAGCAAAAACGTAATATAAAATATCATCTTGCAGAAAGCATTTGTAACCGAAAAAATTTTGTTAATACTAGGACAATAAATGATGATGATTGCGTCAAAATCATAAAATTTCGTCAAGAGTAGAGCATTGAACTCAACTTTTGTCACAACCCCATCCAAGACTGGAAAATTGGCTGTTGATAAGAAAAGAATAACTCGATTTTGGGCATTACACAATAAAGTAAACTTGTCTTTAAGAGAACAGTACACAAATCCTACTATTTTGAAAAATTTTCTGTATTTGTTCCACATCTTTAATCACCTCCATAATCTAAATATCAAATTGCAAAAAAGTTGTATGTTTTGCTTTGATGTGCAGAACTAAAATGAAGATTTTGGAATTGGAATTTTGGAAGTAACGGATTACAAATGGACATGTGGGATTATTCTAAAACTTGCCGAAATTTTCAGAATTATTGAGAGAAATCCTAGAATACTTTTAAAGGATAGTTTCTCTCTCTTGGCAAACAATAAGCATGGATTTAGCCACATAACCGCCACATAACAGCCACAATGGCGCTGAGTCCTAACTTCATCAACTCGAGTGCGTTAGCAGACTAAACAATCTAGGTAAAGAAAACAGAGTTGCATTATGTTGGGTACCAGGACACATTGGAATCAACGTCAACGAAGCAGCCAACTATTAGCAAGGAAGGCCGCCATAACTTCAGTTATTGGACTGTAAGGGTTTGTTAGACAATATGGGGCTGAACACCTATAAAAAGGAATTCAAAAATAGAGAGGAGAGGCTTCCAGCATGCCACTGGGAGAATATCCCTAAACATAGAACTAAAACATTGCTAGAAGTAAGCAGAAACAGACTACATATCCTCGCAGGTTTTTTTAAAGGGCATCGTTACCTTGGAAAACACATGACAAGGATAGCTCATGTAAGGGACCACAATGTCACTCTTAATTAAATCTAAATCTATCCTTCTGACTGATGGATTTTTAAGCAAATTCGACACAAATAAATAAAAAATAAAATAATACTCCTATTAATTATGTAAGAAATGTACGAATTTTAGACAGATTTAGTGTTTTTTTTTTTTTTTCAATGTGTGGTGGGTGCTTAGTTGCAGTGACTCCGTAAGCTGTATTATTTGTCTGGCTATCACTGCTACTCTTGCGGTGTAGTTTAGTGTGTGTAAGTTGTGTTTAAATGGCTTTGTGACAGCATCATATCGCCTTTTATGATGCCGCGCTGTTAATCACTTTGCTCCCAACAGCGAATGGCAAGTCGATCCGGGATTAAACTCTCTGAAAAAATGTCACCGTCCCTCCAGAGAATTGAACCCCGGCACCTATCGTCCTCTCACAACAATAGTCAGCCGCCTAACCACTGCGGCCATCGACCCGTAGAAAGAAAGAAACATATTGGAATCAAGAAGTATTAAATAATTCTACAACAAATGTTTAAGCAATTCATCACTTAAACTAAGGCACGGTTTTTTTGTAGTAATTTTGTGGTGCTCCATCGGTGCTGAAACCAAAATCAATCACACGCTGTCAACTTTAGGTTTTATTAAAGTCACTAGATATATAAAGTACCGCAATATACCGCCATTTTGGGTCCAAACGAGCGCGGTAAATTCGAATGTATTTTTCTTATTTTTATGCAGTCCGTGTAGTTCATTGCTACACTTTCGGAGTTGTTGAAAATACTCTGTCCAGAAAGTTTGAAGTTACGTTACGCCTGTTTAGAAATGAATAAAATGTAGACAAGTTTTATAAAAAATTTATTGGATGCTATATATGTCAAAAAATCTTGGGACATAGGAATTTTTCCTAATGTAAACTTGCTCGATAAAATGGAAACAAATGTCAAAAGTGACAGGGGTTAATTTAAAGCTAAAACATGCCGAATTTGTTGAATTTGAGGAAACTTATTGAATTTGAATCAATTGACAGGAGGCAAGGATCTGGAAGATGCAATGTTTCGACTCAACAGAAATTTAACACAAATTTACAAAATTTCCTGCGTGAGAACCCATTCGAAACAGCAATTAGTGCACGGGAACAAATAAATTTCGTTGCTTCAATTTATACTATGCGCCGCAGAATTAAAAATAGTGAATTGAAAAATTCATGTGCAACTAACAAAATATACTTGACGGAAGTTAACAAGCAGCAAAGATAGGGATTGGCGCAACAATTTGTAGATAATGTAAATTTATGTGATAATGTGGTATTTTCAGATAAAAATCACGAATTTGTTTTTACATTTAACATGCTTTTTCACAGATTATCACATCTGATTATGCAAAACAACACCGTCAATTTTGTAAACGTCAAAAAATATTTGGCATATGACAGCAAAGTAAAACCGCCATTTTGGGTCCAAAATGTACTTCTCTCTCTAACACATGTTCTTTACCTATTGCGGTACTTTATATATCTAGTGACTTTAGGATTTATAGAAAGAATGGTAAGAAACCTTGGACGTTTATTCATCGTTCAATTTTGATTATCAATTTAATAAATCCAGTGGAACAAAAATAACATTCCGAGGCTTATAATGGAGGATCCGTAAGGAGCAGATTTACCCCACTGTCTGGGAGCCCAATAGTATGCACACCAGCTTGCATTAAAAATGCTGGAACGTAAACAAACCCCATTGTGGCTGAGACAACCAGATAGAATTCAGATACACCACCCTCTAAAGTTAATTTTACATTCGGGTTCAAGTTACAAGTTTGAATTAAAGTAAAAAAAGACAAAGTACTCTGTGTACTTTGGCAACCATAGTAACCTCTTTTAAATTTCATAATTTCTTCATCATCATACAATGGAATACAAATGAGAAGTGGAAACAGTTTGAAAAAGGTGTTTATAAAAGGTGTTTGATTTACGTCTATAATCTCAACCTCAAGAAGTACATACTTTTCTTTTTAAGAACACAAAAACCGCTTTCCGATGAAAAGAAAATTATAAAGTACATATAAGCAGCAGGTAGACGAAATAAGACACTGTTTTATTTCCGTTTCCGCTTAATAGGCGCCGCTAACGATATATACCTATACCTCCGAATATAGAAGACTTCCCATAATTGATATTCTAACTTCAATGTTCCGGATAACTGTGCTCGCGGTGATTCACTATCGCAACATCCTGAAATACTTCCATCGTTCACATTTCAACAATTAATCGCAATCAATCGAGTAAATTATAAACGGAGTTCATTAATTTTTTGAGCATACAAATTCAGTTTAATTCATCAATTAATATTCCTTCTCGTAACGATTTTTTACATCTACTTTCTAAATACATCATATTGAAACCTTGTTATTTGCCTTTTGAATTGCAAATAGAGTTAAATTCTATCACGAATTTATTCGAAAGAATAAATAATATATAAGTACATATCTTATGCATTTTAAACGACCGTTATCCGTGTGTTTGTAGTTACTTTACATCAGGTAATTATGTAATATCATAAATTTCCATTCTATTGCGTTAATATTCATTTTAGCCTTGTAAGTTTTGCGAAATGTGTTGATAAATCAATATGCCGAAGGGTTACGTAATGATTGGACATTATACCGTGCAGGTATGAAGTCTTCAATGTCCTCAATTTAATTAAGTGCAAAAAAAACTATACAGAGTTATTACAAACTGCAAAAATAGGAAAAAAAGTTATCTATAATTGTTTGCCTTTAAATTAAATCCGGAAGTATTTACAAAGTAACTTTCTTCTTTAGATGTACGGCTGTGCTTTTAGAGAAACAATGAAATACACTTTCTACGTCGTATGTATGTACATTATCTACCTCGGCATTTTTAAGCCATAACTTTTCAGTCTTCTAAATCTATTGAAATAAAGAAAAAGTTCATGGTAAAATACAACTGCGTGTTTATTATATTCGTACGGTTTTACAGTTGCAATATATACTGCTATAATTATATAATTTCCGCGAGTAACAATTATGCTTGTATACTGAAGAATGTTGTACTGCTAGAGCAAATAAACCAACAATTATTATGTTTTTGTTTAAAAATATTTCTTCAATGGAAGAAGTTGACATTTACTATGTGTCAAATAATATTAAAATTGGAATTACCCGTGTATAAATGTATTTTATGTCAAGCTCTAACGATTCTGCCCAAAGATTAGGAAAAAATATTTTGTGTCGAGCTGTTACAGCTGAACATTGTCAAAAAAATATGGATATTGATTCATGACATTGCTTGCTCACACACAGCAAAACCTACCCAAGAATTTATATCCTGGTTAGGCTGGGAAGTTCTCCAACTTGCGGCGTATTCTTTAGACCTAACGCCTTCACACTACCACTTATTGGGATCAATGCAGTCTAACTTGGCTGATCAGCGGTTATCGATAGTAGTTATTCGTTGAGAGAGAGAATTTTGTTCATTTCATAATTTCTTCTTATTTCTTCTTATTTCTAGTACTACTAATCAATACTTGTACAGGTAAAAATTCTAATTAGATAGAGATGTGTTTCTGTATTTTAACAACTCTGATTTCTTCTATTTATCAGGCATGTTACCTAAAATTTCCACAATTGGAGACAATCTACAATGTTCTATAGATGATCAACTAAGAAAAACGATTCAGTTCCGAATATTTTGGGTGTGTCAAGGAGAAATTTGACGCAAAGTTTTGGGTATAGATTCCTGAACAGTTGACTACTAGAGTTGATCAGACACTAGAGGAGGGAACCCATATTTTCACAATTCTACTTACAAAACAATCTGTATACGAATCTTCTTCTTGAAGTGTCAACGCCATCTTATCTACAAAAGGTTAATAAATATGTGCTCATCGAAATTGTGAAACTTAAACAATTTCAGCACTTCTACTCATCGATCTTGTAATTCGATTGATTTATAATGTTCTTGGATGGTCAACCCTTTCGGTCACTATTTATTTTGGTTCAGAAAAAAATTCTGATTCTGTTGTACTATAAAGTTTGTTTTATTTGCAATTGTTGAAGAGTTACCAACCCTCGATCAGGGGGGTCAACTGACGACATCGTGACTAAAGGGTAATAAAATAACAAATGGGCAGCAAATGGATGCCAACAAACGTTTTTATTTCTTGGAGGCAGGTGGAACCAAATCTTTGATGCTGTTGTATGGCATAACAATTTGTGAACTCAACCATTTCTTCAAACAATTCGTCGCAAAAGTATTGAGAAAAAAAAATATTGGACTTTCTAGCTCAATTACATCTTCAACTGTTTTCTCAAACCACTTGATGTTTGGAGTTAGAAATTGGACCCCTTTCCTCCAACCAATCTTTTCTTTGGGATTCAGTTCATTTTGCGTCATGAACTCCTTCATTACGTCTTTTTTAGCGCGTTGAAGCTGAACGTGAGGTGCTTGGGCCAGGCTGAGGTTCAGTAGGCACTTCTTCCTCGACTTGTTCAGTTTCCACAACTTCTTCAGATTCCTGAATTTTTTGATTTTCTCCTTCAAAATCTTCGTTACTCGCAGGCAAAGACTCAAGTCCAGAGCTTTCATTCGGGGGCGGATTTTCATCGTTTTCGCTTAGATCTACAATTTCCGATAGATGCTCGGCCAAATGCACCATCTCCTCATATATCAATCGTCTTTTAGACGACATTTTTGTAGATTATCTCTATGGTAATGAATAAATATACGAACTGTTACTTAATATTTGAGGTGATGTTACCCTGTACAATAATATCCGTATAGTCACACTGTATTTGTTTGACAATGTCCAGTTTCGCAAAAATATTGTCCAAATATAAGCTTATAAGTACTGTAATGATATTTAGCTACCGTATCGAGATCGTTAAATGTGAGTTCTGCGTACACTCAATAGATGGCGCTCCAACATTTAGGGCAAAAATAACAACTTTATTATCGATATATTTACTTATTTTCAAAATTTATCTTAACGAATTTGGTTATAAAAAGTTATTCTTAAAACTTAACTATTTCTTTTGTCCTTATCCCCTAAAATGGTTAATACGCGAGCTGTAAATGCGTGAGCTGTAATGGTACCTGTCACACACAAAACTGTACACTTTCGTACACACGATGCATAAATAAAAAATTCCAAAAACAGAACATAACGGCAGTTGGAGCAACATTCAAAATGTAACAAGCCGTCCACCAACATAGAAATTTTAATTTTTTGTAGGTGGTACCACAGTGCATTGAAGGGGTTGGCAATAATGTGTTCAATTGAATACACCGTGAGCAAATCCTATGGTCAATCACACTCCTGCAAAGGCCAAACAAGGTTCTTGAGCCTTTTATTCTTCATGGACTCCCTTCAAGGGTTGGGTGGATAGGTAACTAGGTCTGGGAGATGATAGATGGTGGTGTTCTTGCGTGGTTGTTGTTGCACTATGCTGCGGCGTCTTCAGTTAGTGCCATGGCTCTCCTGACGTGGATCATGGCAGGTGGTCTGTCCGAATCCAAGGTTGATAGTCTGTTGATCAGTGGATTTTCGGATCTATCAATCCTTTCCAACGTGTTCTCAGCCAGTCCAAGCATGAATTGTTTGAGGGAAGGAACCCCCAGGTCGTCACGAATCTGTTGATTGCGGCCTCCGCACCATTACCAAATGGTATTTGCAGCTATTCAGTTCCTATGTTAGAAGCTAAAATACGGTGTCGTCAATTGACATTATGTCTCTTGACACAATTGCATTCTTCAAATATACCCTTAAGTATATAAGGAAATGTGTCGTTTATCCAAAGATAGTCTTATTATTATATAGCAGAAGTAACAAACCATTATAAATTATGAAAACAGCAACACTATATAAATAACTCCATGCAGTTCCTCTTCCTCTTGCCGTAAACAGTTATCTTCTACAGAAACAATCAGAACGTGTTTCACAATTTACGCCTGAACAAACAATTGTACTATAAACATGAATTCGCATCTTCTCATAACCGCGTATTCTACTTTGCAGAACAATGAGAAACTTATGCAAATCGTCCTCTAACTCACAAATTAATTACAAGACAAATACACGCACATAATTTTAATGTGCAAGCGCAAGATGGGAGGAACTACAGCCGTGTATAAATGTAGATACTTTTATGTAATGTGAATATATGTAGATCATATGATAATTAAATGAAATAAATCGACCTCATTTTAAGCAACCGAAAATTTATTACGTCATCACGTTACAGTTTAATCTTTTTTTTTTTTGGGAGCTTGTAGAGTCAAATTTTTAGTTATAATTCAGACAGAAGTGTTTTAATGAAGCGAATACGCATCTGTAAGTGAAACGGATCGTTGTTAACTCTCCATTCAAGAAGTTCTCTTTTTTAATTTCTCTTTTCGTCTGAGAGAATAATTTCGTGTATTAGGAACAGTGCTGGAAGGCTTGCGGTTTTCTCTTCTTAACATACAAGATCAATAAAAGCAATAAAGGAAGATAGGAGGAAAAAAAAGACATCATCATCGCGGTCCATAAACGTTTTTGACCGATTACAGAGAGTCTCAGCGGCCGGTCCCAACTGAATATTGTGAAATACACACTTCTTGCACTTACGTTCTTGTATTGGTATCTCCGTGTATGCGTGCCTCTTACATGTGTACGTTTATGAAAACCTGTTTTGTTCGATCATAAATATTGTAAAACTAACAAGTTTCTAATCTTGATCGCATTTTTCCTACAGATCGGTATGCGCGTTTGACTGGCGTTGCTAGTGACGTAACAGCCTTGAACCATCCACAAACATTTCAATAGATACCGCCGATATACGTATTAGACAGATGTAGTATTGTACCGCTGAAGATGTAGAAAATGTTAATAATTTACGTCATTGTAGCAGATGTTTCGTGGAATTTCTGTAATCCACTTAAATTTTCACGAAAAAAAAGGTAAATTGAAGTTCATGGGAAAAACTTCTTTAATATATCTCCAAATATTTGTGGTCGTAATCATTGCGTCCTCAAACATTTTTAGAATCGCAGTTTTTTGGTTGAGTAAAGGAAAAGCATTGGAAATGGAATTTCAAATAGACCAGATAGGATATGGAACTATAGTTTTGAGCATACTTATGGACAAAGCCGCAGAACAACTATGGCAGGCAACAAAACGAACTCACAAAAACGAAACTCACAAACTTGTTGCATGTATCGATACAGATTGGAAACAATGCCATCTGGAAGATATGCATTAGATAGGTGACTTAGAGGATGTGGTAACTGATACTAAAGCATTTAGACCTAAATTAAGCTGGACTATATCCAACTTTAAAAAAAAATCAGCAAGGTAGAATAGAAAGAGAGAATAATCTTGCCAATCTTCTTCAGGTGGTATCTAAAAGTGCCGTGGTTAGTGAGTAAAGCCTTGATGGTGCTGAGGTCTCTTCTGTTGAGCTCCAACAGAGATTTAGCTCTGTGGAGTTTGGAGTGTTAGCCCAGTGCGAGGTTTTTTGTTCACTTTCTGACTATAAGAGATGAGCTCTAATATGGCTTTTGGTGAGACCACAAGATGGCTCTGGTCCAATATATCAGAACGTCGCTCCTTTTTTTGCAAGACCATCGGCAATTTTGTTGCCCTCACACACCCAGTGACCTGGTATCCACATCAGAGTGACTGTGTTTCTTTGAGCCAGAGCATTGAGGTGGGAGATCCGTTCGCGTACCATCTTTTATCTTAACAAGTTCTCCTAATTCTTCAAAGATTCAATCTGATGGCGCTCATCATTGCTTCCCTCTTCACCTGTACATACGTGCAAAGGAATCAGGTTTAATAGGACCTCCACCGCTGCAGTTGGATGGGCGCGAATTACATGACTTGTTCTCGTTGTTCGTTTGTTTTTGGACACTATACCAGTGATGTTTTTATTTATTTATTTTTACATGTATCCTATTAATAACTTAAACTGAATGTATTTCAAGTGTAGCAAAAAAAATACAGATATAGGTGTCTACCTAGTGTGTACATACTAAAGCTCAAGCTATTGCCTTACAACTGCCCACCATCCAAATGCACTAACCAGTCGCGGAGCCCAAGAACAAAACCAATAATTTTCGTTTTAAATCAACTTCCTTGTCATAAAACAGATCTATCCCCATTGAAACAGAGTTCAGAAGTGATTGGAGAAAATCGACGTAGTGTTGATCTAAAAAAACTGTGAAAATAAGAAATATTTCGGTCTAGTATTATAAGCCGGTACGTAAAAGTTAAAGCACCCCAATAACCAAGGAGAGTCAATTTTATTATTAATAAGCTTATATGCAAATACTGCTCTAGCAATTTTCCTTCTTATATGTTGATAATTTATAATTAATCAGGATACTTATCATGCTTTTTGTAAAATAAAAACGTTAAAAATTTGTTTTGAACTTTCTCCAATCTACTCGAGTATAGTTTAATGCCTGGGTCCCAAACAACTTGAGCAAATTCAAGTCTCATACGTATGAGTGAGTTGTATAGGGTTATCATAAGTTCTGTTGGGCATAGCCGCGTTATTAACCAAAAAATCAACAGCGGTAGTTGATCTTGAAATTGCCGTCTATTTCAGGCAACAATTCAGCAATACAAACATCATGCAATTATCAAAAGAACTGTATTTTTTTTACTGTCACACAAAACATACATGTCAACGGCTACATTACAACAACAACGGTTTTTTTCCAAGCGTATTAAACTAAACTATATTACACTATGGCGGGAAACACAAAAATTCAAATTTAACTAAGCGTATACAATACTAAACATCCCGCCCGCCTTGAAAGGATTTCTTTCAACAATAAACAATATGAAATAAATAAACAATAAGTAGGTACGCAATACGGCAATAGTGTCTTAAGCAATTGGCTAGTTCTATTAATTGTCGTATTCTTCTAGCGGCAACCTGCATAAATTCACTACACTGCGTTTTAATATATGGCCACTTACTAAAACACTAGCTACTCTCACTACATTGTCCTTGCCTGGGTGCAGCTCGACGATTCGACCCAATTTCCAAAGCATCAGCGGTGCGTTGTCATCTTTCAAGATCACTAATTCCCCAATTTTAATATTGGAAGTTGTCTTTGTCCATTTGTTTCGTTGCTGCAGTGAAGAAAGGTATTCGGCTGACCAACGACGCCAGAAATGTTGTACCATTTGTTGTAGGTGTTGATAGAGTTTTAGTCGATTAGTAGTAGTAGTGGTAACGTCTCGTTCCGGCAAGGCAGTAAGACTGTCACCCACGAGGAAATGTGCTGGTGTAAGTGCAGTGTAGTCTGTAGGATCGTTGGAAAGAGGAAGCAGGGGTCTGGAGTTAAGTATGGACTCAATTTGACACAATACAGTATATAATGCTTCAAAGGTTAAGTGTGCTTTACCAACGATTCTAACTAAGTGAAACTTTGCTGATTTAACAGCTGCTTCCCAGAGGCCTCCATGGTGAGGGGGGAGTTTGGGGGTTGAAATGCCAAGTTATTGAATGTTTCAAGAAAAATCTTTAAATCCCGTGTCTTTCTTTAATGTGTTTAGTGTTGACCTTAATTCGTTATTAGCACCGATAAAGTTACTACCGTTATCGCTATAGATATTCGCGCAAAAACCCCGTCTAGCTATAAAACGCTTTAAGCAGTTCAAAAAGGCCTGTGTACTCAGGTCTCCAACTACTTCAAGGTGTACAGCTTTAGTAACGAAGCATACAAACACACAAGTATAACATTTCACTAATTTACGTGACCGTGTAATTCCATCCTTTATCATAAGCGGCCCAGCAAAATCGATACCGACAGAAGAGAAAGGTCTTGCAGGTTGAAGTCTTGCCTTTGGCAAATCACCCATCTTAGGAGTCGAATTTGAAGGTTTAGCTCTAAAGCAAGTTATACATCTTCTTATGACACTTCTCACAACACTTCTTCCATTTATCGGCCAATATCTTTGACGTACAGCTGCCAATACCGACTGCTGTCCTGCTTGCAAATTGCGTTTGTGTTCATAGTCAATGATAAGTTTGGTTAACGGATGTTTGGACGGTAGCAATATAGGGTGTTTTTTATCATGACCTTCGGCAGAATGCCTGATTCGTCCACCTACTCGGATTAAATCATTTTCATCCAAAAAGGCATTTAGTTGCAACAGTTTCGACGAAACAGGTAATTCCCTCTTTGCCTTTAATACTTTAAATTCTTCCGTAAAATCTGTCTGTTGAGCAATCTTCAACAACAATAACAACGAATTGTTGAGTTCTTCTAGAGTAAGACATCCATGAAGCTTTGTAAAATTAGTGGGTTTACTATTGTGTATGAATCTAAGAACATAAGTAAAAATTCGAAGTAGACGCGTGTAACTCGAATACTTCTCAAAGATAAAATCAATTTTATAAGTCACAAATGAGAGCTGAGTAATTTTACGTCGTTCTGGTATGTTTTGAGCAACTGTACAGTAATTTTTTGGCCATGTATCTTCATGACCTGTTAAAAATTCAGGCCCATGCCACCATAAATCATTTTCTATCAATTTTGTAGGATTACATCCTCGGGATACTACATCTGCTGGGTTTGTATCCGATGGTATGTGTCGCCATTCAACCTTCTTGCACAATCCTTGTATCTCGGATACCCGGTTTGCAACATAAGTATTCCAATTACAAGGTTCAGAACCAAGCCAGTTCAAAACTATGGTAGAATCAATCCATAATAGCTTCCGCGGAATTACCATATCTAAAGTGGATTCGACCTTGTTCATTAAGCGTGCCAGTACTAGAGCACCATTCAGTTCAAGACGTGGAAGGCTTACCTTCTTCATAGGTGCAACCTTGGATTTAGCGCATAATAGCCTTGAATAATGTTGCCCATCACACCTTGTGGTACGAATGTACAGACAAGCGCCGTATGCTAATTCTGAAGCATCACTAAAACCATGGAGTTGAATGTCTACGTAATTGGAAGTGGTAACCTGACGAGAAATTTTTATATTGTTTAGAATAGGTAGAGCTTCATAAAATTGTTGCCATAAGGTGTGTAAATCTAAAGGTATGGATTCATCCCAATCTGTTTGGGTTTGCCATAAACGTTGCAATATGAGCTTGGCTTGTACTATAGTAGGGCTTATCAGTCCAAGAGGGTCAAATATTTTCGAAATTGCTGATAAAATACTACGTTTTGTTACTGCTCTACATTCAGCAGGCTTTACAGAGTATGATAGATAGTCGTGATTGGGATTCCATACCAACCCTAATGCCTTAATATCCTTATTGTCTGAAATGTGATATGGGGTTAATGGGTCTGAGGTCTCATTTTCTGCAAGTTCTCTACAATTAGAATTCCATTTTCGTAGGTTGAAACATCCGCCCCTTAAAATCTCCTTAACTTCACGTTTCAATTTCAAACTATCTGTAATGGTTTCTGCGCCTGTAATCAAATCGTCCATGTAAAAGTCTGTTTTAATAATCTTAGCTGCCGTTGGATAGAATTCTTCGTTCTCCATCGCTAATTGATGTAGCGTACGGCAGGCCAGAAACGGAGCGGAAGCTGTTCCGTATGTTACGGTATTTAGTTTGAAATGCTTTATTTCTTGACTAGAATCCGCCCGCCATAGTATCCGTTGCAAATCTCGATGATTGTCTGAAATGTTACATTGTCGATACATTTTCTCAATGTCAGCAATAAAAACAATATTATGTTTCCGGAACCTTAGAACAATGGAAAATAGGTCGCTTTGTATTGTAGGCCCAATCTTCAAAACATCATTTAGTGATAAGCCAGTCGTTGTTTTGCATGAAGCGTCGAAAACTACTCTTAATTTCGTTGTTGTGCTATCCTTCAAAATGCCATGGTGTGGTAAATAGTATTTTGCCGTATCCGTTTCAAGACTGTCATTAACTTCAGTCATATGACCTAGCAATTGGTATTCTTCCATAAAATTAATATAAAGAGTTTTAAAGGTTTCATCCCGTTGTAATCGTTTTTCCAAAGACAAATATCTCTGCAAAGCTATTTCTTTAGAGCCTCCTAAATTTTGAATATTGGGTTTTAATGGTAACTGCAATTCGAAACGACCGTGTTCATCGCGTTGAAAGGTTTGTACAAAATGTTGCTCATTCTGTTTCCTCACTAGTATAATGTTTTCTTTCGCCGATTTCTTCAAGTTCCCAAAATGCTTTAACTTGATTGTGTAAATCTAAATTCGAAATAGTTAAATTACAAACTGTGTTAATATCTTGACGTAATGAAGCAATAGGACCCGACAGTATCCATCCAAGTTTAGTTTTCTGCACAATAGGATTATTTTTACCGCATTTAATTTGACCAATACATAATAAATCATAGAATACATTTGCTCCTAGTAGCAAATCAATTGGTTTAGCTTCATTAAAATATGGATCAGCAAATTGAATATTTGAAGGTAAATTTAACGTAGAAATATCGAACGATACTTGTGGCAAATTTTCCGTAATTTTATCAACAACTAAGAATGTGTCTCTAGTCTTGTACCGATTATCTGTTGAACACATTACTAAATCTGATTTCTTTGAAATATTGCTTAATAAATTATTAATCCCCGCCACTGGTATTCTGGTTTGTTTGACCTTCACCTTCAATTTTACAATTAACGAAGAAGACACAAAATTTGATTGTGATCCACTATCCAATAACGCACGACAAGGTACTTTATTACCGTAACCGTCTAAAATATTAACCATAGCAGTGGCCAGTAATATTTGCGTTGTTTTAGGTTTGTCGTGAATAGCATTCATAGTTATGGATGTGGTTGGTGTTACGTTAGTATCAATGTTACTGGTTGCACTATCAGATATTCTCGATTCTGGTTGTATATTTTCACCTGCGTTTAAATGTAGTAAAGTATTGTGTCCTTTTCCGCATGTCTTACAATTACTACTTTTACAGTCGCGTGCAAAATGTCCAGGGCGTAAACAATTTAAACATAATTTCAATTTCTTTGCCTCATTTAAACGACTGGGAGTTGTCAATTTCAAAAAATAATCACAATACTGATTAAAGTGATTTTTCTTGCAAAATGTACAGGTTACCTTACGTGTAGTTAAATGGGTCAAGCTTTTATTACTATATGTAGGTTTAATATCCGTTTTCGTTTTATTTTCAATGGTTTCTAACAATTGACATCGCTTTGCTAAAAAGTCCGTTAATTCCTGTATGGTAACGTTATCAACCTCAAATTTACTAATGTGTTGCTCCCACTCCTTTTTGGAAGCCGAATCTAGTTTAGAACTTATTGTATACACCATAGGTGTATTCCAAGTCGTAGTAGGTTGGCCCAGTGCCGTTAATGCGCGGAAGTTTTTGTTAAAGTTGTCTAAAAGCTTTCGTAAATGTATGTGCGACTCATATTTTACTGGTACTAAATCAAATATGGCTTTCATGTGTGTGTTAATTATCAATCTTTTGTTTTCATATCGTTCCTTTAACATAGACCACGCTATTTCATAATTTAAATTCGAAATTTCTAATGATTGTATTAATTGCGCAGCTTCATCTTTTAGACACGATTGCAGGTAATAAAACTTCTGAATACTTGACAACTGCTGATTGCTGTGAATTAGTGTATTAAAACTATCGTGAAACGTCATCCATTGACTATACAAACCGTGAAAATCTGGTAAACTTATATTCGGTAGTTTAATTTTGCTAGCTACGTTAAAAAAATCACCAACTTGTGACGTCTGATTAGCTACGTGTTTGTTTGCCTCATTACCACCTACGTTTACACCCGCGGAAGATTTGAATTTGTCCCGGAAAGATCGAGCTCTAGCGATAACGGTATAGTACGATTCTTCAAACGTGTTTCTTTCCGACTCTTGAAGAGTAAATCCCGATATTAATTCGATTTGATTTTGTATGTCGTCATACGTATCTAAAATATTATCAATTCTCGACAAACGTGTTTCTAATTCTACTGTGTTGTCTTTTTCACCCGAACAAGAATCTAAAAATGTATGCAGTCTTGTAATTTGAGCCTTAAGTTGACCGCGTTTCAAAACTAAAGAACTCAATTCGTTTTCAGTCGCCATTGCGAAATACACATGTATTGTATCAAAATCGACAAATAAGTAATAGGATTATTGTGAGAAAGGGAGAGTGACTTACTTGTATCAATTCGTGTTAGCCGTTCATGTATATATTTTTTTTAACCAAGTTAGGGATCCGCAACCACTATGTTAGCCTCACCCTGTTGTATGTACATATAGCGTTGTTTCGGACCAAATTCATCCAGCTCGAAGGACCAAAATGTTGGGCATAGCCGCGTTATTAACCAAAAAATCAACAGCGGTAGTTGATCTTGAAATTGCCGTCTATTTCAGGCAACAATTCAGCAATACAAACATCATGCAATTATCAAAAGAACTGTATTTTTTTTACTGTCACACAAAACATACATGTCAACGGCTACATTACAACAACAACGGTTTTTTTCCAAGCGTATTAAACTAAACTATATTACACTATGGCGGGAAACACAAAAATTCAAATTTAACTAAGCGTATACAATACTAAACAAGTTCAACTGTTCGAAAATTATATGTCGATCTTATTACATATCCCATTAATTTCATACAATTGGCGACAACACCATCTATATGTTTACCAAAAGATAAGGAAGAAGTAAATAGTACGCCCAGGTCTTTAACTGTTAACTGTAAACAAATGCTATCTTCGTCAGTACAAATCATTTTATATATAATACCTTTAAATCCTCCGAAAATAATAAGCATTGTGAATATTTAACAGATTCTACCAAATCGTTAATAAATATAATAAATAAAGGGCCAAAATTACTACCCTGAGGTACCCCCGAAACCAGATTATACTTCTCAGACACAAAACCCTTCAGATAAACATACTGATACCGATCACTTAAATAAGACACAAAGAATGAAAGCATATTATTGGAAAATCTTGCTGCATACATTTTTTTAATAGCACATATCACAAACAATCTGGAACAACTTTCAAAATTTCGAAGTTCGAAAAAAGGGGGGGCTAACTTCACACCCCTGAAAATTTGTTTTTTTCATTTATTTCACGAAATATACATGATAAAAAGCTAAAATCTTGGAACAATATAGAACAAACCTAGAACAACCTGGAACAACTTTCAAAATTTCGAAATTCGAAAAAAACGGGGAGGAGGGGGGGCTAACTTCACACCCCTGAAAATGTGTTTTTCTAATTTATTTCACGAAGTATACATGATACAAAGCTAAAATCTTGGAACAATATAGAAAAAACCTAAAACAACCTGGAACAACTTTCAAAATTTCGAAATTCGAAAAAGGGGGGCTAACTTCACACCCCTGAAAATTTGTTTTTCTCATTTATTTCACGAAGTATACATGATAAAAAGCTAAAATCTTGGAACAATGTAGAACAAACCTAGAACAACCTGGAACAACTTTCAAAATTTCGAAATTCAAAAAAAGGGGAGGAGGGGGCTAACTTCACTCCCCTGAAAATTTGTTTTTCTCATTTATTTTACGAAGTATACATGATAAAAAGCTTAAATCTTGGAACAATATAGAACAAACCTAGAAAAACCTGGAACAACTTTCAAAATTTCGAAATTCGAAAAAGGGAGGCTAACTTCACACCCCTGAAAATTTGTTTTTCTCATTTATTTCACGAAGTATACATGATAAAAAGCTAAAATCTAGGAACAATGTAGAACAAAGCTAGAAAAACCTGGAAGAACTTTCAAAATTTCGAAATTCGAAAAAGGAGGGCTAACTTCACACCCCTGAAAATTTGTTTTTCTCATTTATTTCACGAAGTATACATGATAAAAAGCTAAAATCTTGGAACAATATAGCACAAACCTAGAACAACCTGGAACAACTTTCAAAATTTCGAAATTCGAAAAGGGGAGGGGGGCTAACTTCACACCCCTGAAAATGTGTTGTTTTAATTTCTTTCACGAAGTATACATGATAGAAAGCTAAAATCTTGGAACAATGTAGAACAAACCTAGAACAACCTGGAACAACTTTCAAAATTTCGAAAGTCAAAAAAAGGGGGGGGAGGAGGCTAACTTCACTCGCCTGAAAATTTGTTTTTCTCATTTATTTCACGAAGCATACATGATAAAAAGCTAAAATCTTGGAACAATATAGAACAAACCTAGAAAAACCTGGAACAACTTTGAAAATTTCGAAATTCGAAAAAGGGAGGGCTAACTTCACACCCCTGAAAATTTGTTTTTCTCATTTATTTCACGACGTATACATGATAGAAAGCTAAAATCTTGGAACAATATAGAACAAACCTAGAACAACCTGGAACAACTTTTAAAATTTTGAATTTCGAAAAAGAGGCGTTACTGAAATTTTGTTTTTCTCAATTATTTCATAAACTACAAATGACAGAAGGATCAAATTTTGGTACAATGTTCAGAACAACTAGAACAAACTGGAACAATTCTCAAAAGTTTGAATTTCGAAAAAGGGGGAGGGGTTGGCGAAATTTCATTTTTATTAAGTATTTCATAAACTACTAATGTAAGAAGGTTCAAATTTTGGAACAATCTTCAGAACAACTAGAACAACCTGGAACAACTGTCAAAATTTCGAATTTTGAAAATGGGGGGGAGAAGCTGACCAGAAAAACGGTTTTTTCGATTTTTCTGGACAATTTTTTAATATTTTTTTCCAAAATTCTGGAACAATTTAGAACAAACAACCTGGAACAACTTTCAAAATTTTGAAATTCGAAAAAGGAGGGGCGAACTTCACCCAGGCCAACAAAGGAGTGTGGCATTCATTTAGGCACATTTAAAGGAATTCTCCTTTTCACTTTTTCTTACAGTACCTACTTGAGAACTAAACATTTCCCAAGATTAAAACGAAATACCAGTAACACATAAAAAGATCAAAGTATTATTTAATTACGACTCATTTCGTAACGTCCATACATAATCAGGTATGTTGCATATACTGTTATTCATAATATGATTTTATTCTCGGTAGTGGACCGTGAACGAAATTCCATCTCTTCGCCTCAATAAAATACGCTTCTTATAGAACGTGAGTAAATGTTCCAATTTTTCCTCTTTTTGTGTGTTACCGTACGATAAACCTCTAAAGCTCCGAAGCCGGAGTACGCACACGAAACGGTCAATCTCGACGGTTCTCTCGCGATTGCATTATATACCGTAATATACGTGTATACGTTTATAGATTTATGCTTGTTATAAAGTAATTTGTAAGGAGTCGTGTGTAACAAACGCAATTAATCTTTTTACATCTACATCCGAACGCAATCTCTGTGATTATTCGAACGTTGCCGTTTATAACCTTTTAGAATGGCAGAGTAAACGGAATCGAGTTCTTAGTATTGCTAGACAATTTAAGAAATTGGAGGCTTTTCTATCCTAATAAGAGAATATGAATGAATGAATCAAACATTCGCGCTTTGTTGCATAAATGTTAGCCAATCTATGGGAAAAGGAAATGATTTTTTTACATGGGTATTCATTTAGCTACAGGGTCGTGCATAAATTATGAAATTTCCCTTTAATTTCTATCTTTTTTGCAAAGTCACGATCTCAAATGTGGAGCGGAGTGCAATTAAACTTGCTTCAGAAAATGAAGATTTTTTATAACTATGCAGGACTATGAATCATGCAGTTATTTCATACGATTTTATTAGAAAGATTGAACCTTTACATTTAAGAATGAAACACAATATTATTCAAATGTCTGCCACAGCTAACCCTACATTACGCCATCCGATCAACCTAATTATCAAGGACTTAGGTTGATGAAGAAAACCTGTGAGGATTCGCAGTCTGTTCCTACTTCGTTCTTGCTGGTTGCTTGAAACGTTAATTAAATGCATCTCGACATCCTGTTTGGCAAAGCCACTTCAAGGATGTGCTGTTATTGGCGCTGTGATCAGCAACTCTTGCTACAGATATAGACGATTTTTGCTTTTTTTTTGCTTAGGCAATTTTGAAAGATCAGGTAATCTGGAAAGATTGTTGAGGATAACCCTAACTGTGGTCTCGTCATTTTTTAGAATATCACAGGTAACTATGGAGCGCATTACCATTTGAGACCATTCTGCTTTAAGTGTCTAGGTTTCCTCAAGAGCAAGCTTTCTTGAGAACTTTGTCTAAATGATTGTGCCGGATGTGGTTTGGCTGGTAGGAGGAATAAATAGAGTCCCTTTAACTATAAAAGATAGGAAACATGGAAATAACAATGCAGTAAGGAGTCAATCTGGAGGATTGACACCTCCTCCAAGGAGTACACCTGAACCTGAACACGAAAATATCTATCATATTAAACTTACAGCGCTCAAAGCGTCCAAAGCGCTCTCTTATACTGTACGAAGCTCCAATTTTGGAGAAATCCATGGACAAAAACTGCTATAGGAACACTATCTTAAGAGTACAAAGACAGGTGACGATCAGAATAACCAGGGTCTTCAGTACTACCTCTACGAAGGCTCTGCTGGTTCTTGCAAAAGTTCCACCTATCCATTTACTGGTAAACTAAAGAAACCTAAAAGTTAATGAGCAGGCCAGTAGAGAATACGCAAATAACGCGCTAATGGAGTAGCACCATGGACAAGAATTTTAAGCGGAGACCTAAGGCCATGGCTGCTACTCACGGAACATGGCGTATTTAATGCATACCTACACAAGTTTAAGTTCACCGATACGGATGAGTATCCTTATTGTGGTAAGAGAGACACTCTTGAACATATATTTTTTTAATGCATGAGATGGGAGTTGGGGAGAACAACAACAGAAGAGGATGTAGGTAAAATTACACCAGGGAAACTAATAGCAAAAATATTGGAAAAGCAACAGACGTGGCAAAAAATCAAAAAAAAATACTGTTAAATAACTTCAGATAGAGAATTGCAACAAGAAAGTGTTAAAGTTTATAACTTGCAAAACAACATTGAAAACTGATTTCTAGCTAACAAACTAAGTATGAATGTATCTAAATTGAAAAGTTTCCTCTTATAACCTTACGATAGGTTAAAGATAATAATCTCACTCAATCTGTAAAACTGTTGGGTGTATGGTTAGACAGTAAATTAACTAGGAGTCGCATATTGACAACTTGGGCAAAAAACTTATGACAACATTATTCCTAATACGATCTTTGAGTAACAAACTTTCATTAAAGTACCTGAGAATGATTTATTTTGCTTTCTTTCATTTTTTGATGAGCTGTGCTATATTGGTATGGAGTCACTCCACTCATATCCATGACGTATTTAGGATTCAACGGAGATGTATAAGAGATTGCTAGGATCAATTATGTTGCAGATTGCAGAGACAATTTTACATCTCTCCACATTCTAACTACACCATGTGTGTACGTGTACATAGGGGTGGCTATTCGAAAACGAAACGGCATTGATTTTTGGGCATTTAATGTCATATAAAAATAAAATGCTCAGACACGCCAATTTTGTTTCTGAGAGGGACATTTATTAGATGTACAAGCAAAAACCCTCATCTGCAACCCCTTGGGCAGGATGGAACTGACCCCAAAAATCTTGAATGGAAAGAGGGGTGGGTTGCATCCCGATTGAAAGGTCTTTCAGTATAAAGGAGATAACAAACTTACAATTAGAGATAACAAACTTACAAATCATGAATCTGCATTCAGAACAGCTGACATTTTTAATCAGCGACATCCTGACAAACAGGTCAATGGAAAGTATGTCCTGGAATTGGTGCATAAATTTGGAGAAACTGGATCAGTAGCTAACAAAAAGCGAGATATTGCAAATCCAGTAGTCAATGAAGCAGTGGAAGTAGCTGTTCTAGGTCATGTCCTTCAAGATGCAACACTGAGTACGAAAAAACTAGCTGCTGTCTCAGGAGTTAATCGAACTGGCATACAAAGAATTTTGAAAAACACAAAATAAAATTAGTCCAAGAGCTTAACGAAGATGATTTTGATAGACGTCTAGAATTTTGCGAAACGCTAAGCGCACAGGTAGATCAAGATCCACATTTGTTATTTAATATCTGCTTTTCTGACGAATGTTCTTTCTTCGTCGATGGCACTGTAAACCGTCATAATTGCCGTTACTGGGAGGATACAAATCCTAAAATTCTTCATGAGACGCACACGCAGCATTCAGAAAAGTTGAACGTTTGGGCTAGCATCTTCGGTGACCTACCTGGAACATTAACTGGAGAAATGTACTTAGAACTATTAGAAACTGTAATCAATCCTGTCTTAACTAAAATAGTGGAAAACGATCAACGCTATTTGGAAAATCGTTTTATATTTCAACAGGATGGTGCTCCATCTCATTATGCACGCCCTGTACGGGACTATTTAAACCAACAATTTCCGGAAAGGTGGATTGGTAGGCGAGGTTCTATTGAGTTGCCACCAAGGTCGCCAGATTTGTCACCAGTAGACTTTAGACTCCACCAACATCTTTACAAGATTTACGGGACCGAATTACAAATAAATGTCATCTCATAACACCAGATATGCTTCAAAATGTGAGAAACCGTTTTGTAGACAACCTGTACCACTGCATGGAAGTTGGTGGACAGCACTTTCAACATCCACTTGACTAATACATGTAAGTTTGTTATCTCTTTGATACTGTAAATTCCTTCTTCTAATAACAGAAATAAAAGTTTATTTTTGAGCATCATAATGAAATGTAATGCCATAAAGAGAATCGTTGTAAAGAGAATCGAAAAACCTTTCAATCCAGGTACAACTCAACCCCCCATTTCCATTTAAGATTTTTGGGGTCAGTTCCACCCTGCCCAAGGGATAGCAGGTGAGGGGTTGCTTGTACGGCTAATAAATGTCTGACTTGTTGCTTTGATTTTCCCTGTATTCCAGCCAATGTATTAAAAATGTTGTTCTTGATTATGGATCTACAAGTCATGCAGAGCTTTTTATCAAGAATTTTTTTTTTGTGAAATATAATATAAACCTTCGCTCCATTTGTATAAAACTTTTTGGGACACACTGTATGTGATGTATTTTGTTTTTTTTTGGATTTTATGTGACGTTTGTAAGTACTTGTGCATTAACAAGAATAAAGATTATGATTATGACGAGAGTAGAACAAAAGGTAGAAGAGTACAAGGGGGTTGGTAGATCGTCCCAAGAGTGGTGAAGTCCAACACTATCCGGTAATAGAGTTAGTAACGGATATTCCCCCTCATAGAAAAAAAAAACTGATTGTGCCGGTTCAGTTTAGTCACAGATTAATTCCGGATAGGAATAATGGATCCAAAGAAAACTGTTTCCTTTTGATAAACGGAACTATTATTTTGCTTGGATTCTTTCGTTCATCATCTATTGATGGTATTGACGGCATTGACGCGATTTTGAGGGAACAGATTCGTTAATAATTTAAACCAAACAAAACAATATTAATTTATTTACTTCGTACGTCATGTTTTAACCTTTTTGAGGTTAACACAAAATACAGGACAGTTTTAAAATGTAATTGTTTGAATAAACTTGTATACAAGCATCTTAAAATTGAATAACATGTAATACACGTGTTCATAAATTTTTTATTACACACGATAAATGGTCGATCGAATATAGATAATTAAAACAAAAATTCCCCTCTGAATAAGAGGCCTTTCGGTAGGTAAACATTACGACAAGGATGTGTATGTTACATAGACATCGTATTCTTACGACGCAAACTTCTCGTGTAGTTCTCTGATACTATTCACTCAACAACGCGCAAATCGCGGAGGAAGGTCAACTAGCTATAGCTTGTTGCATGTATACTTCCATTCCTAACGTTTCTAGTCAGATTCCGCGGTCAGTCGCTTTTATTGCATTGTTTACTGCCAAGTTAACTTCTAAATTCGTACAAGTTGGCGTGGATGGCGAACTCGAACATGTTCTGCATGAATCATTGGTTAAAAATTATACTCTCGCTTTAATTGTTTATTAAAAGTATTACATGATTTAGAAGATATTAAATGTTGAAATTATTACTAAATGGTTAATGTGTATCAGCAGCGAAGTGTTGAGGCTATCGTTTCCTTTCTCTTCATAAAAATTCGCGGAATTCTTCCTTAGAAAGGTGTTAACGCTTCGATGTGTGTGATACAAACGCTGGTCCACTTGTTTGTTTAAAATTAAGTAATGCTGTTTAAATTTGCGTTCAAATCTATTATGTAATTTGACGATAAAAGCTTGTTTGCCTTGTTGGATGTATGAAAAGTTTGGTTAAACTTAAATGAAATAAACTGTCATTGAAATAAATTAGAATGACATCAACACTTCAAAAAAAGAAACATCAAATATGATGTTATCAAATTTGATTTCTCAAAACATCCCATCATTTTATCATTTAAAATACCAATATGGCTTTTTAACTGTACTCTGCATTTGTAATTTAGTAGAAATCATTATGAAAATAATCCTGATCTTGAGCGGTGAGACATCTGTTACTCTACTTGATCTTTGAAGAGCATTTAAATATTTTTTTCGCTAGATACTCTTCCAAACGTTAGAACACTTTGTAGAGTTACAGACAGTCTTCTAAATTTTTCAAATCATCTTAGACGGAATCAAGGAAAAGTGGCAAAATTAATGGCATATGCAGATAATACATCGTTTAAGCTTTCGGATAAATCAATCCATAGGCTTGAGCAAAAAAAAACAAGCTTAAAGAAAAGCTCCAAACTAGTTTACAAACATGTAAACTTGAATACAGACTGCTCTCTATGATCAGTCAATCTTCTGATAGTAAAAGTGCACAAGAGAAATTGTTGAAGCTAACGTTGTATGTATACATTTCTAACGTAGTCTATGAGAGAGGGGGGAGGGGGTGGTAGCGAAATTCAAGGGCATAATATAACCCTAATCTAATAGCAGGACAATTGGAAGCCAAATGGTGTATGGGAAAACAATTAGGTCTCTTCTGTAAGTCATAGTAGCTGCTCACCATATTCATTTGAGTCGTTAAACGTGAAGGTCAAATACAAAAAAAATTATTACAATTCTATAAAAATTCAACTTTAAACTTTAAACCACCACTGCAACGCTCCAGAGACTGTTTTTTATTTTGTAACTTTCCGAAGATTTTTGAGTTAAAGGGGGAGGCTAAAAAATAAAATTCCCAATCCACTATGTGAATAAAGAAATAAGGACATTCAGCATCTCCATCATTCTTTTCAACCTTACTGTCTTCAGCAATCTTTTTAGCTTTTATATTTTTGTTTGGACATTTCGTTGTTTCTGCTGCCAAACAACTTTTTCCTAATCGCAGCTTTTTGTATTCATTTCTGCCATTCTCTTTTATTTATCTGATTCAGGGAAATTCGATCAAAACAGCAGTTTTTCCTTTTTTTAATAGACCTCTTAACATTTTATTAAATCAGTGAAATAAGTGGTAAAACCTTAACCAACACCACATTAAATGCTGAACAGTAAGGCCTAGAAGACGGGTCACTCAATTGTATATTATTAGGATCGGGTGCACAATCTGGAGGTGCCCAAAAAGATTTACTGAAGAAGATCATTTAGTTATTGTTGTGCATTGGAAGTTTGGTAAAAATGTGACATCAATGCGTTGAAGACGATACAATAGAAGTTTTTGGAAGACAATCCAGAATACCGTTAAAGATAAAAGCAGTAAAATGTTTCTATAACACAGGCCAGATTTACAGCTCCCACCACTCACGCGGTGGCCAGGCAAACGTTAGAGAGGGCATCTCAGTCGGAGAACCCATTAATACAACACCTAGCAAAGCTGAATCCGGACATGCCTCCTCTGCGGATCAACACGCCTCCTTCAAATAACGCAGTAGCCCCGGCTGCAGTCAAACTACACACATAAGAGGACACCATCTACAAACACCTCACGTGGCACCTGGAACCACACACACTGGAATAAAAAAGGGCTAATGGTCCACAAAATGAGGGTGGAAATAAAGAAGATAAGAGAGGAACAAAAAAAGTTGGAGTGAAAGGAAAATTAAAGATAGGCTACAACAGAGTCAATAACAGAATTGAATGGCAAGAAAAAGATGTAACAATACGGAGACAAAAACAAGCATTAACTCAAACATTAGTAAAAAGTGGAGTAACTGTAGTGCTCAAAAAAAGGTTAAAAACAGAGAAAATAAAAAGGTGTGGTAAATGATTTTATTCTGAATGAGAAGAAGTGTGAGACCAATATCAAATATGAATGGAAACGAAATAAGTCGACGAAAAGATCAAAAGAGAAAATTAGGACATGCAAATACAATATAATAAAACTAAATGATGCGAAAGAGTAGAGAGAGAAGTAAACAGTAAGTACACCAACAGCATCAACACTAAATAGACCAACCTTATATGTTGCAAGCATAAAGACGAAAATTTAACTGAAAATTGAGAAACTAAAAGGGTTGTCACAATATTTTTCTGAATTGTTGATTCTAATTGATGATTTAGAATAAAGCCTGGACCTAGATGAAAACATGTGATAATTATGGAAGAAAATGAACTAATACAGAAGCCAACAGATGCTGAAATCATCAGAAGTGATATCTAAATTAAAGAACAATAAATCTAGAAGTAAAAATAGATTATTTTGAACGAAGTATTGAAATGCAGAACACCTGCATCATTCATTAGACGCTTTTGTAAGACTTGTTGTCAAGAAGTGAATGGGCAGCATTTTGAACATTTATTAGGAGTTTGTTTATTTATCTATATTTCTATTTCATTACTAATTTTTCACGATTTTTTAAAATTATTTCTCAATAAACAACTTTATAATGTATGTCTTTGTATTTTCGGAGTAAGTAGCTCTCAAATGCTCTAGAGTTAACTGTACTCTATTGTTCTAGGAAAGTTCTTTTTTTACAATCTTTAACTACTATTTCTATTAGATCGTGATCCAATATCTTCGGACTTCTTAAAACTGTTACTGTTAGATGGAAAGTGGGTCTTCTATGATAATCTAAGGCGCAAAAGGCAGCCGGCTCTTTCCAAATGTATTGTCACGAGGTACTGCTATGCCAGGTTTACACCCTAAAAAGTAGCCGGCGATTGCCTACAGAAAAGGCCTTATTCTACTATTCTTTCTAAGTGTCAAAGATTTGCAAATTTGTATAATTGGAAAATTAGAGAAAATCTTTGAATTTAATATAAGAAAACGACATTTCTTTTCGGTCCCCTTAAGCTAATTGTATTTCTTTGCATTTTTTACAATTACTAAAAAAATGCTTTACATCATAGTTTCATAATATGTGCTGTAAACATTTAATTAAAAAAAATAATACTAATAAATCTTTCTATTTCCTTATATTACAAGCCTACCTGTTTGCAACTGATTTATTAACACAACCTATAATATAATTTGTAATAAATGAACATACTGTGATTCCGAAACACTGCCCGAAGTGCTAGTGAAAGTCGGAGCTAAGCAAGCAAGAAAATATTGTTTTGTTACCATTTGTCTTTTATTCCAACATTTATTGTTACTAGTTTTTTTTTTGAGTTTTGTGAAGCATCTCTTATATTGCTTCGTATTGTTAAATCGCAACTTCCTTTTTCCCCTCGTACCATAGCGTGATCTCTAAATTAGAAGCCAGTCTATGAGAGATCTATGCTCGTAAAACAGTGCAATCATCTCTATTGAACTCTCCACAATTTCCGCATGCTTTGACCAGTACTGTGCCAAGAAAACGAGTTACTTTCACTCTTACTCTTCAGTTATGTTGTCTACTAATACTTGAAATGGTGTACATGATAGATTATAGTTCTTAAGGCATCGGGTAACATTTCGATAATCCTTTCGGTTCAACATCCGCATTTTTCGAATCGTGTCTCACTGTTTGTTATGGTATTTTAAATAAGCTGCGCATATATAGAAGTGATATTATCTTAGCAATGTTTGAAGGCTAGGAAAAAATTTAAAACTAACTCATTTATTTGGTGTGTATGTAATAAATAATTGTAATTAATATTATAATGGAACTTTCACATTTATCCGTATAAATCGATTATCCTAGTTTTATATGTTAAATAAATCTAATTAGATCTACTTAATTTTCATAAATTACCTTAGCTAACGATACTACGTTATTTTTCCCTGGGAAAGTTGTTTCTTATTGTATTACAAGATATCGATTCTATTTCTATACTAAGTAAGCAGTTTGTTCGAGAGTAATTAATTGTTTATTTAGTAGAAATGTGCGCTGGATTTCTATGTTGCTACAATAAAATTGATACAATTTCTTATGGTTTGTTCGTAGAATTATTAAATTAATTCGTTTTATAAAACTGTGTTTTTGTTAAGTTCTTCACTGGATCTCTTGGTGCAGAAATAGAACACTAAACACAACCCACAAAACACCAAGAAACTTTTAACTAAACACTGACGCGTTTCGACAGCAAAGCTGTCATTATCAGGGCGATAATAAAACTCGTTTTTTATTCTTCTGTGGTTTTGTTCTGTATAGTCATAAGACTTGTCCTCTTACCTTGAATGCCAGCTTCCACTTGTAAAATAACGTATTAACTTATTTTTTATAGAGTTCTGCTAAAGAAGATGTTTGTTTACAATGTTTTGGCGATCCCATTTCTTTCGGGAGATTTTGTTAAACTTTCTAAAGACTGGGCAGCCGTCAAGAAAAGAGCTAAATGGAAAGTCTAAAGATGTAAATAGACGAAACCTGAAATTGAAACTGTGCAATCGCAGCAAGAAAACAGTTTTACATCATTTTAAACTCATAATTAATGAGTTAACAGCACTATAGTCATCAAGATTTACCAAATAACAAGTGAAGAACATAGGTACAAAGAAAGGAAGACCAAACAAAGATTTCGACTCAACCAGCTTGAAGACAAGACCATGTAAATTAAAGTCAGGTGAAAAAAAAAACATACTTTTTTTCTGGGGGGGTGGGAAGAGAGGGGATGTGGTGGACAAAATAGATGTAAAGAAAAACCAACGAGAAAGCATAATTTAAATACTTAAAACGTCCTTCTTTCATGTCACACTGTACACCCATTCGGTTCTGATTCGCCAAAGAAAGCAACAATGCAGTTTTAGAAGAATTTGAGGAAACAATGCTTGATGGAAAAGTCTGCAGTAGTTTGACTCCCAAAAATGTTACGCCCGTCTAGTCACAGGCAAAAAAATGAAAAAACTGGACGATATAAGGCAATACCAATGCAATTACCTGATTTTTACGTAAGACCTGTCAACACTAATGGTAACAGTGCAAGGATATTTTTCAAGGATGCCTCCATTGCATCGTAAATAATGAGACACTCAAGGAAGTAAAAATGTGTTTACTTCTTATTGTCAGAAGAAGCTTGAACACTAAACACTTTAACCCACTGAACACCAAACAAGTTTTAACTAAAACACCGACGCGTTTCAACAGCAATGCTGTCATTATCTAGGCGATAATCAAACTAAATTAAAATAAAATCTACAAATAACAGGTAACCTAAAAGTTATGCACGCTCAAATCGATACGCATCATTAATTTCCGATTAACGAAAACAATGACGAATGCGGTATAGGTCCATTGTCACAGTTCATTACACATGAATTATTTTTATATATTTCTAAACTTTCGAAAACATTTAGAAACTTACAATTGTTTATTTGTCTAATTAATTTAACATTCGTATGATCGATGTTGTGATCTGTTTCAAAAATGTGTTGGGCAACGCTCGATTGCTCAATTCTATTAAATCTAAGATTAGCCATATGCTGTTTGAATCTAGTTGAGACTGCTCTTCTGGTTTGCGCAATATATTTTTGATTACAATCTTTACAATTGATTTCGTAAATACCTGACTTTTCTAGAGGTTGTATTTTATCTTTAGGGTTACCGATGAGACTTCGTAAACTAGTCCCAGAACTGTAAACTATTCTGAGATCTAGCTCTTTGAAGATTTTACTCAAACCTTTAGTGATAAAGGTTGTGACCCTCCTACAACGGGTGAAACTTTAACATCCTCTCGGAAAGTCGTAGATTCTTTCACAGTTTTCTTATAATTAAACTTCCTAATTAACTTATAGATATTCTGGCTGGAAAGGCTGGAAACCATTACACTTGGCCGCATATTTTACAATTTTAAGCTCTTTTTCATACCTCGCCTTGTTCAAGGGAAAAGTGAGAAGTCTGTGGACCAAAAAATTCAGGCTTGCCATTTTGTGTTGAACACAATGATGGGAATCTGAAGGAATATAGCGAAATGTACTGGTTTCCTTTCTATACACGTCAAACTCTAATCTATTGTTATTTCTAATTACTAAAGTATCTAGAAAGGGTAGCTGACCGTTTTCTTCTCTTTCACAAGTGAACTTTATGGTTTCGAACCGATTATTTAATCGATTGAGAAAATCGTCAATATTACATTTTTTAGTGTCAAATATAGCGAAAATATCATCCACATACCTCAACCAAACCCTAGGAAAGTATTCGCTCTCAGATTCTAAGTCCTTTTCAAAACGGCTCATGAAAAGGTTAGCCAAAAAGGGCGACAAGGAGTTACCCATTGCCGTTCCTTCCAGCTGTTCATAAAAACTCCCGTTGAATTGAAAAATGTTCTGTTTCATACAGATGTCAGTTAAGCGAATATATTCCTGGACAGATTGTTGACTCAAACTATTTTGAAGCAACAAGTCCTCGAGGTATGTCAAATGAAATCAATATTTCACCCTCCAGCAACTGAATATTTTGAATTTCTTTAATAAATTCTAGCGAATTTTTTACTGCAAAACTAGGTTGCTGTATTGGCAAATTATTAAATTCATTGGTCAGCCATTTGGAAAGCTTATAAGTCGGTGCGTCAATTGCCGAAACAATTGGCCTTACCGACTTGCCAGGTTTGTGAATTTTAGGTAAACAATATAATTTAGGGATAACAGGATTGGAATCATGTAGCTTACGTCTAACATCGGCAGTAACAAGGTTATTACAAGTTTTAAACACATTGTTGACGTCTTTAATCATTTTCGGTAAAGGATTTTTTGAAATTGACTTATAAGGACCGCTACTCAACAGGTCATTAACCCGATCATAGTAGTCCTCTTTATCTAAAATAACAACCTTGTTCCCTTTGTCAGCTTTCAAATAAAAGCAATCTTTTTCCCTCAAAGTTTTAATGATTTTAATGTTTTCGGATTTCTGATGTGATTTATAGGATTTCAAATTTTTGAAATAGTATGTTTGCAGGCCTCCCTAACGAACTGTTTTGTGGGCTCAGGAAACCGCTGGATAGAGGATTCTATCCCGGCAATAACCTACTCAACATTCGATTCACGAGTCTGCAAACCAAATTTAAATCCTTTATTCAAAAGATTAAGTTCCCGTTCACTAAAAGTTTGCGTAGAATGATTTTCTACTATCTTAATGGTATTCATCGGAACATAATGTTTATTTTAAAAAAAACAACCTAACTTTCTTAATTTCTTATCATGAGAGAATTTCTTATTCTGAACTTTCCTATCGATTGAAATAAACATGTTCCGTTGAAAATCACACCATAGTTGATATTCAACATCATTAAGATTTAATGTTAAAAATTTCCAAAGTTGGTAAACTTGAATCTCAAGTTTACTGTGTTTGGCAAAAAGAAGAAGCTTAAGCATAAAGTATTCAGAAAATTTTGACTGAAAGTAAAAAGCCTCAAGACATTTTACACAACCTTCTCATATCTTCAGACTCATAAACAACAAATCTGAAACTCTTGTCTGTTTCTTTGTCAATTCAAAGGTGAGAGCATAATACTCAATTAACTCAAATTTGATAAAGCATGTGGGAGGGCGACAGCAGTGGCAATATCTTAAAAGTGCGTGTGGTGGCTCACATATTTTGTAGGGTAAATGTTTTGAGCTCATTAAAGTATGCTAAAGAAGTTAGGAACATATTAATTTTGCTCTATAATAAGCAAATTTAAACAATGCAAACTTTAAATTCAGCAATTTGTAAGCTAATCTTTGAGATACCTATTAATTATTTAATGTAATACGTCCTTGTTTCACTTTAAATTAATCTTAAATTTCAATTTGTTTCTAACAAAAAGAATTTACATTTAAATTTAGAAACGTAATCAATCACTCAACCATGAAATACAGTTTGTCAAGCGAAATTATTCAACTATTTGTTGCATCTATTAGCTACTTCAATGGTGCCACCTTAAACATGTTTCGTCATTCCTCAAGACAGCAGTGTTCGATGTGTCCTTGCGTTTGCGTCAAGATGCAAGATTTCTGTTCAGCAAGTCTAACGGTGCCAACAACCGTCCTATACATAATAACGACGCCTTTTCCTTTACACATGCCGGCTATTATTCGTGAAATCACACCTAACGCATTCCATTCCAGAGCAAGACTTACTGGCATACCACCGTAAGATACAACATGAACCAGAATTATCGATGTAGTACACAGACCACATCATATTTTCTATACGACCACCTGCGTTAAGGAATTTTTATGTCTGAATTAATTATTATTTACATATGAATACATGATACTTATCTATTCGAAAACGCCTACATCAGCAAGCTTTGAATAAGGTCCATCAACTTGCAAGCTATCGTGATCAATACTAACAGAGCAAAAGTCGTATTGAACACGTTTTTTTAACAATGCAATAAAGTTTATGATAAATCACGTAAAATACAGAAGTTGATGTTAATTTATAATATATTTTCTTAAATACGTGCCTAATCATGCGTGTACAATTTCTTGATATGAAACGTTCTCTTAAATGACTTTTGCGTAAGTTATGTTTACTTACAAGGCCATAACGTAATAGATTTATATCTTAAGATACTTTTATTTCTGGCAATCGTCAACTACTCCCCAACGGTGGGCTCTTCCTGATTTTGTTACATTCATATCACTCGAACGAGATTTCCAAACCTTGAAAGGAGTTAACAATTTGTTGGTGGTAATGGCATACAAATACCTTTTAAAAATGACTACATTGGCGAAAACTGGTTTTTAATTTTTAAATAAAAAATCACTTAATGTTTAGTCCATTTAAATTCCTGAACCAGAAAGTTCTTACTTTGAAGCCTCATTCGCTGAGAGCTCAAAGGCATGAAAGACATCCGAAGTGAATGAACGAAAGACCAGTACTTATGATCGGTGATGGTTATGCAACATATCTAACAGATAAAGTGATAACATTAGCTCAAAATCATGACGTAACAGTTTTAAAATGATCGATCCATACAAGTCACATTTTGCAACCCCTAGACCTTTCACTTTTTGAGTCGGTGGGATCAGAAACTGTGTGTATGGGAACGGCAACATTCTCGTTTAAAAACAAGAGAAAGGTAATTTTGTGAAGATAAATATAGTCCTCATGCATTGAAACGTTAGAAATCGTACAGATATCTCGTTGAAGACAATAAACCAGAAGACATTTCAAATAATAATTATGTAGGTAGGGCTTCTGCAAAAAAATCCTTCTTTACGCCAGTGATATTCCAAATAACAAACCTACTTCATACCAACTAGTTGTAGTGTTACCAATTGTAAATTTATTCTACCAATCTCCTTCGTTTCAAATTGCTCATCCAATATCAGTATTGTCTATGTTTAAAGAACTGACATCTCTCTCTAATCTCCGGAGTGCTAGTCCGGTCATTCATAAACTATAATAAGTCAAATTGACAAGTTGAATATATCTTTACAATTTATTATAATGGCTTTTGTATTTAACAGATAACAAAATGGGGAGGGAGGTTATACAGTGTGGAACAGCCAAATGGAATCAACTCGATAACAAATAAATGAGGGTGTATTGGGAAAAACGCTTGGACACGTCGATTTGTATTTTTAAATGCGCATTTTTTCAAAAAAAAATTATACAGGGTGTGTCATGTGACAGTGGCCAATACCAACTTTCTTATTTTAAATGGAGACCCCTGCATATTATTTATTTTTTGGGTTCTTCGGAAAATTCTAGACATAATTCATGTACAATGTCCCATACCTATCTTCAACTGTTTCGGAAATATTAAGTGTTTCCAGATTTATTACAAAAATTAACATTAAAAAAAGAAAATTATTTTATTTCACAAATTCGCTACATTACACTAAAAATCTATTTCCCATTTAGCTCTTGATATTGATAAAGTAAGCAAAAACCATTGCTGCGTTCCTTTTTACTGATATGAAATTAAAAAAATACAAAGACCGTTTTGTTTATTTTCGTAAAAACTCATAGCCTTAGCAACATGTTGTCTGCCTGCATGACAGTAGTGATCAGTGTCAGTGCTATTGTACGAAATAATATCAGAAAAATGGTTCATGGAAATGCACAAAATAACCATTCTACAAATGATTGGTTATGGAGATAACACACGGACGCTTATTTCACGAAAAATTTCCAAATTTGCCGCCTGTATCCCAAGGAACAATTAGCAAAATAGAAAAACAGTTTTGCGAGCTTGGTCATGTAAGACATATTAAAAAAGTAGCTACCAATGTAAGTGATGATACGAAATTGGATATTATGCTTGAGTTTCAAGAAAACCCACATAATTCTGGTCGAAAAGCAGCCCCACTCTTCAACATTAGCCACACATCAATTTTTCGAGTATTAAAGGAAAGTAAAATGCATCCCTATAAAATGATGCCAACTCAGGAGCTCATGGAAGACGATTTCGATAGGAGGACGTATTTTTGTGAACAGATGATGGCAATGTTATATACCTAACAATGTGATCCAATTAGAAGATATTTTATTTTCTGATGAGAGCACATTTACACTTCACGGCCATGTCAATCGTCAAAATTGCCGCTATTGGTCTAATGAGAATCCTCACTGGATGAGGGAGGAACATACGCAATATCCTGAAAAAGTTAATGTTTGGGCAGGAATTGTTGGAAATCACATCGTAGGTCCCTTTTTCATTGATGGTAACTTGAATGGAGATAAATATTTAGAACTGCTCCAAAAGAATGTCGTGCCAACTTTCGCAAACTTATATCCTAATCCAGCAAACACACAAGTTCCTGCCAATACAGTATGGTTTCAGCAAGATGGAGCACCGCCCCATTTCCAAATCAATGTCCGGCAGTACCTGAACCAAATTCTTCCAAATCGGTGGATAGGGAGGCGCGGATCGATAGGATGGCCAGCACGATCTCCTGATCTGACGCTATTAGACTACTTTTTGTGGGCATATGTCAAAAGTCTTGTATACAAAACTAAACTCCTCAACTTAGATGACTTAAAAAGACGAATCACGCTTGCGATTAGATCAGTCACGCCTGAGATGTTGAGTAATGTTAGAAGACATTTCTATACCAGATTAGCATGTTGCCAAGACGTTCGCGGCGAGCATTTTGAACATTTACTACATTGACATTAATGTTTTTTTTTTTTTACATTATTAAGGAATAATCAGTATTACTTATTAGATTTTTAGTGTAATGTAGCGAATTTGTGAAATAAAATAATTTTCTTTTTTAATGTTAATTTTCGTAATAAATCTGAAAACACTTAATATTTCCGAAACAGTTGAAGATAGGTATGGGACATTGTACATGAATTATGTCTAGAATTTTCCGAAGAACCCAAAAAATAAATAATATGCAGGGGTTTCCATTTAAAATAAGAAAGTTGGTATTGGCCACTGTCACATGACACACCCTGTATAATTTTTTTTTTGAAAAAAATGCGCATTTAAAAATACAAATCGACGTGTCCAAGCGTTTTCCCAATACACCCTCATTTATTTGTTATCGAATTTATTCCATTTGGCTGTTCCACACTGTATGATATGACACGCATATGATCATTTTGACACCGTCAGTTGTCTCAAACTTTCTGCAAGTAAAGTCTCTTCTGGTTCTAGCCAAGTATTGAAAAAGCTTTTCAAGCTCTCTAACGGCGGTGTTAAGGCTCAACCTTCTACAAAGTTGGTTGCTATGAATGATTATTGTGACAAGATTGTAATACTTAGATTTACTGAGACCTTAGCTTGCCACCTTTAACGCAAGTTTTGTTTGGTTTGAGAGTACAACATCTTTGTAAACTGAATCCAGACAGATTATGTTATGGTTTTAAAATATTTATATTAAAATTTCTAATATTATGAGCTAGTTTTTCAAACTATCGTACCATAAACTCTTATTATCCTTGATAATAAACATACAATTTCTATTGATAACACCTGCATTTATTCATGACATGCTCTGCAAGTACTTGAAAGATTCAGATACTCTCATCTTCCATATATATATGTATAATAGTAAACAACCTTGTAACTTTTACACTAAAGGATAAAGTGTACAACATAGATAGTAGTGAGACTCAATTGTTCGAACGTAAGTGTGTCGTTCGTTCCACATAAAATCTTATTGTAAGAGATTTTCACGGTTTCATAGTTAACCTCAATATTATCATCCGTTCAATGATGACTTATTAGTTTTGATGGTTGACTCTCGAGCAGATCCCATCTCAGACCTAATTTCTATTATTATTATATACCGGCTAATTAGGATTTTCGTAGATCGTTGTCTTAATTGTATCATTATCTTCTTCTTCTCAATTATAAATTAGAACCCATTCCAAAAATAGAATAATTAGAAAATTAGAAAATTGATCATGAAACAATGACAGAAAAGTTTAAATTCCCTTTATCTTATTTTACCATTGATTACATCATTCATAAACGTAAGTCTTTTAAAACAATCAGCTATATAGAAGATAATTGACTCACGATTGTACATATTTAACGTAATAGCGCACAATACGATAATAATATCAACCTTGGAGCTTTACTTACTGTCTATATACGAACACAATGTAAAAAAATACCGATACTTTAATATGGGAATGAGTCACTGCTAACGAAATCGAAACGATATTTGATTCTTTTCTTTGAAAGTTATCGGGTTAAATTCGTGCGAAAAACATGAAGGAATGTTTTTCGAACGTTTGCTAATAAGCTAGTCACTTACCGGATCTTTAAATAACGTATCATCGGTAATAAAGTAAAATTTACGTTTAAATTCTTCTAAATGGATAGGTACTAATTGAATTTATAATTTAGCGGATGTTCATTGGAATACTTCATTATAATTACTTATGATTATATTTAATCGATTTTACAAATATGGGTGGTCGCTTTTAAGGTAGTTAAATCTGCTTAATTCTTTTAGAATTCTAATGTTTCCACTCTCAACATTAATTTATAGTTTTTTCCGATTGGTTTTCAATTGACAGATTTTTTAAAGCGACATCTTCTGCTCGAAATTTGAAAACTATTAAAGTAAAAAGAAGACATATTTCTTCTTGGTTTGTTTTCTTGGATACAGCGCACATATTCACTGGAGATTCACTTTCAGCTAATTCCTGGTTCATATTTAGAACTACACGATTCATTTTGTCGAAAATTTCGACAACACCTCTCATTGATTTGTAATAATTTATTATTGCTGGTTTGCTTGTTTGTGGGTTTATTTCAACATTGTAATGCATTGTAGATAATAATAAAAGAGATGTGTTTCTTTGAGGAGTAAAGGGGTGGTGGTCAGAACCTTTACTACTTTAGACAAACATGTAGAATGTGGTTTTTTTGGCTATAGTAAAAAAACAGTTTCTTCAGAAGCTCAGAAGTTGTTCGTTAATGGACACAAAAAAGCGTAGTTGTTTAATTGGAGCAAGCATGTCTTCTTTATTTCTGTTGTGCTTATTGTAACCGGTTAAGAAGAAATTGAAAACAATCTGTATTCATAATAGGTTTGTATATTGCAGTGACAACATATTTTTCGCTTTTGCTGTTGTCTTTACTGAGAGATTGGTACAACTGATCACAATAGAATTAATGATTAACCTTCGCCATAATAATCACAATATTTTGTCTTGCTGTTCAGCTTCAAAGCTGGTCTAATAGAAGATCAAATATGGCCATTCATATGGGCAAGCGGATGATTCTCGTTATCACTTCTTTCGCTATTAAAAACAACATCTTATTTCGCCATTTTCTGAACATCTCTCACCAATACCAGCAAATTCTAGCCAGTGCTTTTCAATCCGATCATCTGAATCCACAAAAAAAAAATAGAAGTTATGTCAAAAACAAACGGGGGTGTCTGAAAACGAGGGCAGTTCAGATATGGTTGTCCCTAATATTATATAAATGGTGTCCATTTTAATGGTCATCATTAATTGAGTAGCGTAAAGAATATTTTGCATAAAGAATTAGGTCTCAAAAAGGTGGCTGCATCATTAAGTGAGATCCTGAAGACTTCCTAACAAAATTCGTTACTGTAGATAAATCCTGGGTTCGCCATTATTCACCACCCCCTCGAAGGTGTCGTGCAACAGCATCTGTGGAGAAAATCATGGGTTCCATGTATTTCACTTTCGAAACGATGAGGCACTGATGATGGAGTGGTTTGCAGCCCAAGACAACACATTTTGTTCTGAGGGCGTTAAAGCTCCTTACCATCGTTATACCGAGTACGTCAACGTCTAACTGTGTTGAAAAATAAAAAGTTCCACCTTTCCAAGTCGTTTCATTCAATGTCAGGGACAACAATATCTAAACTGAAGAAATAATAACAGTAACAAAACCTATTAAGATTTCCTGAAGTAGTAAGGTGACTGACTCCTGTTGCCATGCCAAGTTTAAAATTAAATAAGCTAATAGGAGTCAAACGTATAAAAGTTATAGCACATATAGCAATTTATGAAGACTTTCAAAACATTACTTGTATGCATAGTGACTAAAACACATTTAACGACTAGAAAATGTCTAATTAAAGTAGCCGTTAACAGGAAAATAAATAATTTCCTTCTTCGAATTTGATAGCAATGAGTACAGATCACTAGACAAAAAAATTATGCTGACAAAATATAACATACCGACGATCACAATTTTAAAATAGGAGAACTCACAATAACTCATCGTTGCCTATTTATTCACAAAACAAACGTATGAATACTTTCGTATTTATGGTGAAGATCCCACAATATGGGAGCCAAATCGAGCCAATATCGAGCTAGCATTGCAGAATAATCAACACGTTGACAGACGAGTTTCGACTTTCTCTAGCCTCATCAGTGCACAACAAAGCAGCACCCCTCCCACTATCTATTGACTAGACTGCTTCACCACTAGTTATATCGAGATTTACTGGCATTGAGCAATTAATCAAGTCATGCACTGATGAGGCTGTAGAAACTCGAAGCACGTGAGTTGAGCGTTGATTATTCTACAATACTCGGTCGATGTATGTTGTAGCTTTGAGATCATTTCAGAAACTTATAAGACGTTCTAAACGGTAGTTTTGGACACTAACCCCTCGAAATCAGAAGGTATTATCAAACGCAGTAAAGCTCAGAAGCCAGTGAGTCTATCTATCAAGTGATACTGCCCCCACCCCCTTCACAACAAACTATCCAAGAACTATAACCACACAATCATAATTTCTCAATAAATCTATATACAGGGTGTCCCATGACATGACTGCCAAAATCTAAGGATGTGTTATTGAGGCAATTTCAAGTCAAAAATGTCTGATAAACATGTGACCAAAACTAAATCAATAAAACGACTTCTTTTGAAATTAATTATTGTTTGTATTAGTGGGGTTATCTAAAACTTCAAAGGCTTGTACATAGGTCAGTTGGCTTAAAATTGCCTCAATAACATATCCTTATATATATATATATATATATTTAAATCTCCACACAACAGAAGATTGGAAATTTGCTCCTCGTGGGGGGTTGGCTTAAAAATAAACAAAAGAAAAACACGACCAACTAAAATTAAAAAAAAGGACAGAAATAATTGGTATCTAAGCATAATTAACAAGGAAACCACAAGACACCTACAATAAATATGTGTTATATCCTAAAAGGAATGTATGATGAACAATCAAAGAGGAAATGGACTCTGATAATAGAGGACGGCAAAAATTATATTATAAAGTGCTGCAAATTTCTTACAAAGGAAAAAACAAGATAAGCCACGACAATAAAAGATAAATATGGAAGCTTAATAATAAATTTATAAAAAGTTGATTAACAAATGCGAGAATTAGAAGAAGAACTGCAATTAATAGAGAAAATTTTGGTTGTGTTGCAAACTGTGGCTGCACTCGTTTATGGCAAGAAATGACTGACACCACCTTCTTCGATAACTTGTCGAACTTTATATTAATCTGAAATAAGCTTTCCAGCAAAATTTTGAAAACTATTTATGATATTGTTGGTCCTCTCTACAATTAATTCTACATTAATTGGATTCCAAGTTGGAAATGGCACAGAAAACATTTCCCCCGTTTAATATATGCTTGTAAGCAAAAGAATATTGCCACACAACATAAATTTGTTTCCGCAACATGTTCTACATAAATATTCCTACATAATTACTCATTTTAAAATCATAACGAGCCGTTTCTATAAGAGAGAAATATGTGAATTACGAAATATGCCTTCCCTCACCTACATACATTCAAACCACAGAAACGAACACATGCATACATATGTATTTACACCGCTTATTAACGCTAATATTCCCATCACGTTTTTGCAGCATATTAGGGCGTGTTTACCTTTTATAAATAGTCCCTGTGTATGTATGAATGTATGTATATATTAAACATGTACATTATAGGTATATATTCTTACCGATTTATTATTACGCACAAACGAAGAGATACGAGGAACCAGCTTTATCCAAAAAGTGAAATCGATGTGAAAAAATCCGGCATATGTGTTTCAAGAGAATCGAATCACTCGCGTTCGCGATTTCAACGCCCGATAAAGAGAGCAAAGCTCACCTGGGATCACGCGGCAATATACTAAGTATAGTTATTACTGTGAGTAGCGTGGAGATCTTTCTTCGACACTTTCTAAATCTGTACTGGACAGATAGTTTCGGAATTCGTTCTGTCGTAACAGCACAACTCACCATCATGGGTAAGATCGTCGATAGAAGGGGACTTAGCGTTTTAGGTATATATACATATAGTATATAGTAGTATAAGAACACCTGTGCACGCCCAGCTACATTCGACGTCGATGCTTCTTGATTCTGTTTAGCTTTTTCTTATCTACAGTCGTGGATGAATATTATTGCAATCTGAGGATAACGAGGAATGAAAAGCATCTATAATGATGTAACAAGTCGACACAGCTGTTTATGAAATTAAAATTATTTTACATTAATAACACACTTTTGCAAAATAATCTTTGACTTCAGAAAGCGAACTTTACGTAAGAATTTTTCACAAAACACAAGAACAGAAAAATAACGATTTTGGTGCTTTTGAAAAGTCGGAGCTATCATCTCTTTCAGATCTGAATGGTAACGCTCCCTTTGCTCCTTGATAACGGCTCTTGGATTCTCCTGAAACTATTCTAAGTGATAGTGAAGAAGGTGCAACTTGAGTCTCATCGAATACCCCAGTTCGTTTAAATTTTGTAGAAATATCTTCGGCGATTGTCTTGAAATTTAAGTCTTTATTGTTGGTGAGGAACTTAGGGGAGTGATGGACCCCTTTTTGAAATTCAAATTTTATTTCTGTAGGCATATGGGACTGGAAAAGGCCTTTGCTTAACGTAAAAAATGGATAAAAACAAAAAAGGATGAGTTCTAGTGTCGTCTTCTTCAAAAGTCTCTTCAATATCACTTTCATCACTTTCAATCATCAAATTCTTCCTTGCTCTTTTAGCTGAAATCCTCTTTTTTCTGGTTTTCATCTTTAGTTTCTTTAGTTTTAATCTTTTGTCCTTCTATGTCCGGAGTGTTATTCAAAATACCCAGTTTACCTTCTGTTGTTCGTTTTAGGTTTGATCTTCTTTGCAGCTGTGGTAAGGCAGATAGGTCTTGAATCATCTTCGAAACTTCTGCACTACTTTCGTTCTTGTTACCTTCTTCGGATAATAGACTTTTTGAAGCATTTTGGCTTGAACAACCTGCTTCATTAAAATTGGTTGAATGTCCTTTTCAGAGATTAGAATATCAGTCGTTTTAGATGGCGAAAATATCCAGTCCGGAAAGGTAGCGTCATTCAGAGGAACCAACCCAGTTGCTCTAAAACCACTTGCGACTATGCCGACAGTTACCGCCTTTACATATGCATTGTTAAATAGTTCACCAGCTTAGATAGTGAGTAACGGTTCTTCCTGGGTGTGTACCCAACCAACGTCTAACTTCTTGATTATAATAACAGGTAAGAGGTCCGAAAAAACTCACGTCGACCGGCTCCAAGCGGTGAGTGCAGTGGGCAGGTAAACAGAATAATATAATATTATTTTCTTTTGCATGTGTCAGCACTTCTAAGTTCTTATGGCTACTATGGTCATCAAAAGTAAAAGTAATATTGGTTTTTCTTTTGATGTTGCATCTTTTTCTTTAAAATGCTGCATCCACTTTAAATATACTTTTCCTGTGCTAGTCCTATTGTACCTGTTGGGGCCTAATCAGTCAATTCTGTCTTTGTGTTTTTCCGAGGGAAATTCATCGCTGGTGGTATAAAATGACCTACAGCATTCAAACAACAAACAACTGTAAAGTGACTAGTTAATGTTTTCGGTTTTATTTTGCACAGTTGAGAATCCAGACTCATCCATGTTATTATATATTTTCTCGGGATTGATCATAGATCATTTTCGTGAATTACTTTCTTGTAAGCTTCAAAAAACTTTTTAACTTGCACTCCATTAAGACCTGCTCGAGCCATGTTACTTCTTGTGACAGTACACTCAAACTAGGATTTCATTGCATGAACTCATGATACCAATCCCAGCCCGCTATTCTCTTTTCTTCGTTAAATTTGTGATCTATGCCTATTTATTTAAAAAAACATTGAATTACCCCCCCACCACTTTATTTTAATAGATACGTCAAAAAGTGTTAAACAAAAATTACTCGAGAACAGCTTAACTTTAAAAAGCATATATTTTTTGGTAACATTTATTGGGTGGATTTCAGTAAAAAAACACTTCAAAAGTTTAAGATGCCGGTTACGCCCCCTGGCGACCATCTTGGAAATCCGAAAATATTTTCCACGGTCTTCTTTTGACCACTTTAGTAATAAAATTTTCTACCGCAAGTCTCTACGACGAATAGTTTCAGAGATACAGCACTTTGCTTTCTTATCTGGCCACCCTGTACATGTTATAGTAAATTAGGTTCGAATCATACTTGAACCGGGAAAATAAACAATACCGGTCTTAGTTTTATTCTTGTCAGGAAATACAAATAAAATATAGTAAATAAAAAGTTTTTGACGTACCTTTTCCGACAAATCCAAATATTTTCATCAAATATGTTAAGAAACATGCGAAATTTTAACTAATAATAATTAAGCCCAGCATTACTGGACTCCTTGCCGATCAGAAATCAGTGTTACCAAGTAAGAAAATATACGAAGTAGCAGGGGTGCCATTATAGCCGCGGGTCAATCACGGCCGGATCTTCCCTACTACTTACTTGAATGACAGCCAAGCTATAGATCTTGTTAGAACCGACAAATACTTCCTCATTGAGTTTTTTTTTTTTCACCGAGTCAAACGCAAGTCAACGTCGAGTGCTTTAGCTCCAGTGCATTTCGAATCTCCTCTGTGAGTTGGAGGAGTTGAATGTCGGTCGATAAGCTCTTCAGAAACCTGGCCTCAGGAACTGCTCGTCAGGTAACAAGTTATCTTCGATTATTATTAGATCTTGTATCTCTTGTCTTACCAGTACAATAGACTATTTTGGACAGGTTCGAGAGGAGACTTATCAGCTTGAAATTAGGTAGTAGTGGTTGTGGTCAGCATGGCATTCAAATTCATTAATGTTTCGCAAGAAGAAACCGAGCCTGAATGGATTTCTGCCAAATGAAAAGCTGTCTTAATTCCTGATGCAAGTCCAATAGATTTAAATATGTTAAAATGTCTTCATCTCGGATCGACTTCATTACTCCAAGTTTGATGTGAAGTAACGACAGGAGTACCTACGTTCTTTGGGTCCACAAAGTTTTTCTTCACGACATTATTTATTCTAATTTCCAATCGTAATTGGAAAGAGGATATCAACTGCGAGTATAGTTAATCATATAGGAATTGAAGACCTGCATATTTCCAAAAAAAAATATTAATACATTTCTGCATTTGCTCAAACCAATGATTAGAGGAGTTATTCCAATCTTCCGGCAACTAAAACCATCAATCACGCATTCTTAAGTCGGCTTAGGTCGGGAGTACGGCGTAGGGGCTGGCATTTATGGAAAGAAGCCTAGCAGGGCCCTTGCACTGAGCTTTAGCAGGCAGCACTTAAAGCGATCAGTTTTGCAAGTGCTGACTCAAAGCTGGTTTGAGATTGCGCAAGAGCCCTAAATGAGGTGGGCGTCCAAAGGGAATTAACTTTGGCCTTGGCCTCCCAGCCACACGGAGGTGACGGGAAACGAAGCGGTGGCTGACCAAACGAGGTTCGTCAAGGCAAATTAAAAAGTCCATGTACGAATGGACATATAACAGGTCCAAGAAATGGTGGAAAAGATTACCAGGACAAAGACAGGTAAAGGAGAGGCCTGAGTTTATTGAAGACCTACTGAGTAATGATAGGAAGACTGTCAAAGTGATACTAGGCCTGTTGACCGGTTATTGCAGACTGAATAGGCATATGTTTAACATCGGCCTGGCAGATCCATCCGCTCTGCAGATTCTGTCAAGAAGAAGAAGAAATCCCGGTTCATGTTTTGTGCCACTGCGATGGCCTAGCGAGAACAAGGTTTCTAGCAATGGGCGTAGAAAATCCCACAGCTAAAGGCTACAAAAAAGAGCCCCTCTCAAAAATGATAGGCCGAATTAAGGAGGCAAAACTAGAGACACAACAGGTTCGTAGAGCCACTCCATTCCTAATCTAATCTAATCTTATCTAGGTCGAGAGTATATCAAAACACAATGACTGTCCTGGAATCGGCGCTGAGTCTGGTGCATCCACAGTAATACCAACGTAAAATGCTGTCACAATCTTTCTGCGAACATTGTAGAAATTTAATAACTACTTAAATATCCTAGGTAATTAGATGATATAACAATTATGAGTTAACTTTTACGAACGAACATACTTTTACATATCATTCATTTAATTATACATAACAAACATACCTATGTAGATTTATTTAAATTCATTTTAATAATACGACAGTAACACACCTTCGAAAGGCATTCCAAATAGCATTTTTTTTAAAGAACAATAATAATTACCTAAAATTAAACGTTCTAAAAAAAGGGAAAACATGTATGTATGGTACAACATTATATCCCCAAGGAAATACAAGCTTATATAGATCTTTCAAAATAAATTTTGGTAAGCGCTTAATAACCCCCACATAATTAGCTTTGTTCTTTAATTGCGGAAGCCTAACCACAATGACCATAAAACTTGAACAGCGACCGCTATAGAACATGAAAATTTCTATTTACACTTTCACGTAGCAATTTTATACATAAGACGTTGTTATATTAAAATTGCCTGCATCGAAGTGAACATTTTTGACGAGTTAACTCATATATATAATAGTGTTTATGCATAAATTACCGTGGCAAATTTAATTTTAATAATATAATGGTAATTGAGGTTGTTGTAGGTACTATAATAAGAGTTTGTGTGCTTTACATAATAATTCCTCTAATAGAGATGTAACGCACGATTTAGTCAGTTAATTATGAATTAAAGGAGATACATTATGAAAAAGTATACCTAGATCTTAGCTGTGGACACTTTCACTTCAAACCGCAGCTTTCTTGTAATATTGTTAAGTTAACGACTCAGCAGTACTGTACTGCATTTTATATGATGAAATAAGTGTTAATTTGGAAACTGTTTAATTTCCAGAAAGCTTTTTCATGAATAATACAAGATTTAATGAGGACTAAAATGTTTAGTCACTAATATGTAGACAAACTCTCTCTCTAATTTTCAATGCCGGATCGATAAAAAAAGAATAAAGAGAAATATTATATAGAGACGGCATTTGGAATATAATCCAAATTTGCAAATCTTTGGCACTTAGAAAGTGTTGAAACAATATCGTGCAAGTATGGTAGCTGAGACAGTACCTTTCTGTCCTTTGCCTTAATATTTCTCTGACACAGTGGTAAATCGGTAACTGTTTCTGCCTGGAAAACTTCCGTTTCCTTCGATAGACTTAGGGCCAAATTCATAATTGTACCTCAAGTAGCCCTCATCCTTACCTCATCTAAGACTCAACTATCACTCATTGGAGGAAACATTATTCTCATCTCAATTTTATGATTCATAAACATGAGTAAGCGTCTTGCTAAGTTGAGGTACAGATGAGAAACGACGAACGTGCCAGAACGTGCGTCGAACTATACCTCAGGGATTGTGATGACGTATTTATGACGTTTTCTTTGTTGAACCAATATCAGGACGGTATCTGGAGCGCACATGGGACCAGATATTTGAATATTTTATTGGAATTATCCCAATTAAAAACACATTTTTACCAGAAATGAAAAATGGTCATTTAATTCTTAGTAACATCCGTATAGAGACCTAACTTAATCACAACTAAATTCTACCTATATCCTACCCGTAATGGACTCGAAACGATCGTATTTTACTGGCGACGAAAAAATTTATTTAAAAGTATTAGTTAATAAATATAAAGACATAATTGAGTGCAAAAGAACTTATTGCATCAGTGTGGCAGACAAGAAAAGAACGTGGTGTTTATAAACAAAGGAATTTAATGCTCTATCAGAACATAATACTGTAAGTATTCATGTACAAATAATTAGTATAGAAAAAATAAACGTGCTACAACTCCTTATGATGCGCATTTGCAATAACCAATTTTGAAGTTACTTACATTATACTTATATAATCATCTAACACTTATCCCTACAACAGCGAACTACTGAACAGTTAAAGAAATGCTGGGACAATATGAAAAATAGAAGGAAGAAGGAGTTGGCTGAAGAAAAGAAGCAACGGATGGCAACAGGAGGAGGTTCATATGTCCCACCACCCCAAGATCACCAAACAGATGATATATTAAGTAATATTGATATAGAAATAACTGATACTGTAGATAGTGATGCTATTGCATTAGTAGAGGGCATCCCTCAACAAAGTATTGCTTGCGGCGATGAAAACCTGGAAACAGAAGAAGGTAAAATAAATATAAAATATGTAGATTTGCAGGAAATTGTGGAACTATATTGTGTTCTACTTTTTAGAAATACATATAGTTGTCGAAAAGGGTACTCCTTCAAGAAGTCGAAGTGAAGGTATTGTATAAGTATGATGTATATGTATATATATATTTATAAGGTGTACACATCCAGTATTTTACAGTAACTAATGAACATCTAACCCCAGGGATTTTTTTGCCAACAAGGAAACGAATAGCACCTTCGTACGAGGGAGCGTTTTTATATTCGCGGAATGGGGGATAAAGGGTGGAAATAAAAAAAACCAAATTATTTTTCTTTTACAATATATTCACCTGCAAGACGGATACATTTTTCACATCTTTCAATTAATTTATTTATACCCTCATAAAAAATGATTTCTCTTTATCTGCAAAATACGCCAAAACTGCCTCCTTGACTTCATCATCGGCAGTAAATTTTTTACCCCGCAGCTCTTTTTTCATTTTCGGAAACAGGTAATAATCACTCGGGGCCAGGTCTGGGCTGTAGGGTGGGTGATTCACAATTTCGAAGCCCACCTTATGCAGCGCAGCTAACGCAACGCGGCTCTTGTGGACGGGCGCGTTGTCGTGCAAAAGAAGCACACCTTTCGTCAATTCTCCCCGTCTTTTCTCTTTAATGGCTTCTTTTAGTCGCTCTAATATTCAAGCGTAATATTCTCCGGTTATAGAAACACCTTTATCTTTATAATCAATCAACAATATTCCTTCCGAGTCCCAAAATACCGTTGCCATGAGTTTCCCAGCTGATTGTGACACTTTAAATTTCTTGGGAGGTGCTGTGCCCTTTTATGCCACTGCATGGAGTCTTGTTTGGACTCAGGTTCATAATGATGAACCCAAGTTTCGTCTCCAGTAACAATTCGACTCAATACACCATCCTTGTCTTCATTACAGAGGTCCAAAAATGCACGCGAACACTCTACGCGCTGTTGTTACTTGGTTGGTTACTTGGTTTATGCTACTTGGTTGACGATAGCTCCAAAACTAACTGTCTAATCTGTGGTCTTTCTTTCTCTTCTGAGGCCGAATTTTCTCATTCCTAAGCCCCTCATTCGTCTTTTGCTTGGCCCTTCTGGCCGGGGTGTTTGATTTCTTGGGACTTCGCTAGTCATCTTTGACTATGGGAATCAATGAAGTATGGCTGTTCTTTGTTCTACGTTCTTGATCTTTATGGCTGGGGATCTTCAATGGCAAGGGCCCTTCTCACTTGTACTCTTGGCGGGGGTCTGTCCGGGTCAAGGTCAGCGAGCCGGCTTATGAGAGGATTATCCGATCTTTGGATGCCTTCTATGGTCCTGTTGGCCAGGTGTAGTACGTGCCGTTTTAGAGACGGCACTCCCAGGTCCTCTCTTAGTTGGGCGTTTCTGACGAACCACGGCGCCCCCGTTGCCAGGCGAAGGATCCGGTTCTGCAGCGTCTCAAGTCTCTCGAAGTTCGACTTCGCCATACTGGACCACGTAAGTGAGCCGTACGTTATGATTGGTCTTAGAAAGGAGCAGTATATGAGGATCTTGATTTTCAGGGAGAGGTCGCTTTTTGGGCAGAGCAGCGGGTACAATTGGGTTCTGGCGGCGTTGAATTTCCCTATAGTTTTTTCGACTTGAAGTTTGAACGTCAGACGTGAGTACTGCCACACACTTCGAACTATTGATCCTAAGACGCCACTTCGTG